>WBMW01002522.1:398767-409609 GCA_013396635.1 Penelope pileata | reverse complement strand
CCCCGGCGCAGGAGATTTGGGGGGGAGCAGTGAGGGGGTGCGGGTTGGGGGGGCACGCTGCCAGTGCCGCTTCACCTCGGTTTGTGCCTGGCACGAGAAGAAAGGGTTAATGTTGGTGGGTTCTCGGGGCAGGAGGGCTGGGAGGCTGCCCGGGGAGCCCCCGCTGCTGGGCGCTCTGTAGGTTATCGGATTTTTCACCTTGCCGGTATAAATAGCCCCGAGCGAGAGGCAGCCCCGCTGCTCCAGGTGTGGGGCTGCGCCTCCGGGAGTGTCGGAGGGCTCTGCTGGGAGGGAGGGAGGGGTGCATGGGCACGGCGTGTGGGCAGCGATGTGCCCGCATCTCCTGAGGGTGGGCTCAGCTGTGCCCCCAGCCATGGCCCTTCCCCAGCAAAGGGCCTCACCAGAGGGCTCTGCCCGCCTGTGCTGGCTGGGCAAAGGGAGGAGGGGGCTGCCGGACCCCGAGGCCCCGTGCTCCCAGGCTGGTGGCCAGGCACGGAGCTGCCATCTGTCCCCATCGCCCCTCATTCCAACCACGGACCGAGCTCAGGAGCGATGTCCCTCGCACAGCCCTCCCTCTCCCCGCAGCTCCCTCGGTGTCCCCAGAGGCCCTTTGCTGGGTATGGGGGTTCCCCTCCTGCACCCCGTGTCCCGCAGCTCCTGGGCGCGTGGGGCTCCCGGGGTGGGGGGGCAGCACCGGGGGGGCCGTGGAGCTCTGTGAGCAGCACTGAGGGCAGCGGGGCTCCCCGAGCCCTTCTGTGGGGGCAGGGATTGCACAGCGGGTGGATGGTGGTGCCTCTAACACAGCCCCGTGCTGCAGCTATTCTACACCTATAACGTAATTACTCTGTGATACCTCTAATTACCACTGTTTCATATCAGTGGAAGGTTAACAGCATGACTGAATGACTTATTCTTTAGTTTCCGCCCTAACACAGCCACCCTAACGATGCCGGAGTTTACGCTGCCTGGTGCACGTAACAAGTGCAAAATCCTCGAACTTGAGGTTTCGTTCCAGGGGCTGATAAATCGCTTTATAATATCGCCACGGTTACGGTGTAATTGCTGGGTAATGACGGTCGCTGGGTTCTAAAGCCATCGGAGCCCATCGTGGCCCGGCGGGGACGGGCAGCATGGCCGTGGGAGGGGGCTCTGGGTGGGGGCCGACCCCGTCTCCTCCAGACCCCCACCTCCCTGAGCGTGTCCCGGTGCAGGGTCTGACTCCGCCGCCCTTTTTGAGACACTTCAGGTGTGGAAACTGCTGGAGAGGTCGGGGTCAGGGTTTGCCGTTGTCCTGCACTGAACCCTTCTTGCTCCCTTCTTGCTCCTCGTGGCCCAGGCGAGTGCGAGCCCCGTGCCCGCCCCGGCTGCAGCCCCGCAGCCCCGCAGGCTCCGTCCCGGTGCGAGCAGAGCTGCAGCTGGGTGGGAAGGCACAGCGTGCTGGGTGGGGGAGGCTGGGACCAGAGGGCAGCGGGTGCTGAGCTCAAATCAAACAGCCCAAGGAAAACAAAGGGAGAAAGCAAGCGAAGGCCACGGCCTCAATTTTCTTCCCAGCCGATTTTTCCCCCTCTCTCCATCTCTCCACCTGGGGGAGGAGAAACTGGAGCCTGCAGAGGGGAATGGCGGCTCGCAGAGAGCTGCCCGTGCCCGTGCCACGTGTCCCTGTGCCGTGACCCCGCTGTGCTGGGGCCGCCCCATCCCTCCTGCGCCGCGTGTCCCCCAGCCACCATAGGGCCGGGCATGGGCTGGGGACCATCCTGCTGCTGCTGCCGGCACAGGGACGGCCTTGCCTCCACACAGGGCTCCAGCAGCCGTTTGGGTGATGCCTGAACGCCCCTGGGGACACCGGGCTGGGCCCGATGCTCTGCTCCTGGGGTGGGACAGGCACTGCCCCCGGCCCTGCCCCGCTCCCCCCAGCTCCACCGTGCAGCCCCGTGCCGCTCCCGCTGATCTCGGCAGGACCCACAGTTATTGTTTTTCTGTTTTTTTTTTATCGTTTCCATTCTGTTTCTTCATCAGAATGCAAAACATTAAATATCGCTCTTGTAATTATGGTTAATTTCATAACCAGCACCTTAATTGGATTGGTCTCTGATGGGGAATTCTCGTAGGAGAGAGGAGCAGAAATATTTTGACGCGATCCATTCTTTCAGCTCATTGTTGAGATCTGAGATGCTCGGTGCCCAACGGGGAGCAGCTGCTGCAGCCCTCGGGGGCGGCGGGCACAGCCAGAGCCCATTCTCGGGCTCTGTGCCCGTGGGCACATGGCATGGGGCACAGCTCAGCCGCGGGGGGCCCATGGGAAGCTCAGTGGCCGTGCTGCAAAGGAATGCGCAACCCAAGAGGTGGAGGGAAGGGCCCCGGGGCAGCAGCCCCCCTCCTGCCCATGGCTGTGCCCTGCCACGGCCGTCCCGCGGAGCTGTGCCCGGGGCTGCAGCTGCCATTTGCTCCGGGAAACGTGGAACCGCGCTGCCGTTAGGTGCTGCCATCCTCCTGATTTGTGCTCGCTCCGTTCATCCTTTTCAATGGGAAACGATACAGGAGCCGAGCCGAAATGGAAACCCTGGCCTTGCGTTTCCGATTTAATTTCCATGCGCTGGATTTCCACGTGATTACTTTTGTTCTCACACACAGCCCGGAGTGCAGTCTCTGTGTTATTGTCACCAGCACCGGGGAGGAGGAGGAAGGGGCGGAAAGCAGCGCCCTGGGCTCGGGCAGAGCCCTGCAGGACGGGCAGCGGGCAGTGCTCTGTGCCTCGGGATGGCACTGGGGGCTGCGGTGCTCCCCACTGTGCCAGCGGCTGGGCTCTGCGGGGAATTCTCGCCTGGGACAGCTTCACCAGAGCAGTCAGGATGCTGGATTGCGTGAAACTGCCCTGGAAATGCAGCGTTTCCAGTGCTTCCTTTGCTCCTTTCAGCCCTCCTGTCCCACCTTTTCCTTCTTGCTCGGGGGTTTGGGTGCACTGCTGTGACCCAGGTGCCCAGAGCCCATCTCCTGCCACATCCACATCCCACAGCTGCGCTGCGTGGGCTGAGCCGGGCCGGGGGTGCGTGGCCCCAGCCCTCATCCTGCACTGCCCGCCGTGCTGCTGGAACGCGCTGCCCGGGGAGGTGGGGTGTCACCATCCCTGGAGGAGCTCACGGACTGTATGGATGTGGCACGTGGGGACGTGGTCGGTGGTGGGGTGGGGATGGGCTGGGGTTGGGCTGGGTGGGCTCGGTGGTCTTTCCACCCTCGGTGATGCTGCGTGTGTGCGCGGGGCGCAGCCGCGGCTCTGCGCTGTTTGTTTTTATCTAATCGACTCTATTGTTGGATGAAACAATAACAACAAATGGAGGCCCCGAAGACAAGCCATAAATAATGCAAAAATCAAACAAGCAAGAAAAGGGAATGATACGTGTAAAAGCGGCACAGAAATCCAGGCTGGGAAGAGGAATCTCTGCGTTCGCCATCACTGGTGCTTTCTTTGGCTCCTTCCCTCGTTTCTTCCTGGGCATTCCTGCAGCACCGTTTGTTGCTGCGTGGTGAAACCACAGCAGCTGGGGATCGCTGTGCCGGGCAGGAGGCGGATGGGGAGGGCTGGAGCGCTCCTCCCCGGGCCGCTCTGCGCTCAGCCCCTCCCAAAGGCTCTGAGGCCGCTTATTGTAGGCAGCAATGTGAAAATATCAGGGCCAGCCCTGAACAGAGGTAAATCAGCTTCCTCAGAGCCGGGGAGGCTGCTGGGCTGTGTCCTCTGAAGTCCTCTCGCTGCTGTCCTGAAGGTTTCCGGGGACGACGCGCTGCTCCGGATCGGCCTTTGTTAGGGCACTGCGCTGGTTGGGGGCTGATTTAGGGATGAGGCACGGGAACGGGAGCGGTGCCGTAAGCACGGGCTGACCTTAAATGAAACGTAACCAACGTGCCCACACGTAACGAGTGCGCTGCACAGCCGCTGCCCGGGATGCGCTGCTGCTCCCCGTGAGCTGAGGCTGCTGCAGTGCTGGGATGTGCAGGCACAGGGCTGCCCGGACTGGCACCCCACAGCCTCTGCAGGGCGTGCCCAGGGCCCCGTGCAGTGGGGCTGCTTGTGGGGCTCGGGGCTGGCTGCTGGGATATGGCACTGCGGTGCCTGGGGGACCCCAGTGCCTGGTACGGTGCCGGTGCCCCGTGGCGAGGAGGCACTGTAGGGAAATGCCACCGCTGCTGCCCTGCAGGACCTGCCCTGGGCTGGGGGATTGGTACCACCACGTGCTGTCAGGCCAGGCACTGTCCTGCTGCCGGCACCAAGGTGGGGTTTTGCACAGTGTGCTCCGGCTGAGCCATCCCTGCCAGCAGCGTGCAAAACACACAGGGCAGCTGAGCCGCGTGCTGGCAGTGCTCAGCACATCCCCACCACATCCCCCAGCCCCAGAGCTGCCATTGCTGCCCAGTTCTGGGGCCACTGGAGCACCGCACGGTGTCTGAGCACCACGTGAGCCCGCTCCTGGGTCAGGCCGTGCCAGGAGGGGCTGCAGCCGTGTCCCCATGGAGCTCAGCAGGATGGCGGCCGGGCTCCAGCAGCTGCCACTGTCCCAGAAGGGCCCGGCGCTGCCTTCCCAATGTCAGCACAACCCTGGCACCGTCCCAGGAGATGCTCCCTTGATGGACCTCGCCTTCACCGCCTCGTGCAAATGTTTCCATAGCCCTGGGAGAAGGCTGCTTTTTCCACCCTCCTTCCGCAGCCACGTGGGGAAGCACAAACGTGTGCAGAGCCCTCGTGCTGCACCGCAGCCGCCCCTGCCCAGCGCCCATCACGCGGTGCTCATGGCTGAGCTGGCACCTCGGGCCGAGCTCCTGCACAGCCCATGGCCCCGAGGTGGGACCCGAGGAGGAGGAGCGCGGCCATAGATAGGAGGAGAAGCCCCATTCCATCAGCTGGTGGGCGTCCTTCCCCGCCTGCCCCCTGCTCTCCTGCTGACCCGGCCCAAGGAGCTGCCCGCAGCACACAGCTGTGCAGCTCTGCCCACAGCCCCGTGCGCAGCCGGCTCGCAGCACCTCCCAGCCCTCATTTATCTGCCGCCAGCCCGGGGCTCCGCACCCGAGGCATCCTCTGCAATTACTTATTGATCACACGTTGGGATGTTTTCTTTGCTGATGGGTCACTGAAGCATGTGCAGCCAAAGAGAGAAAAACGCCTTTGAGGAGCAGGGAGCAGAGGTGCGAGGAGGGTGAGCGGCAGCGAAGAGCCGCGGGCACAGAACTGCCTCTGCCGGGCGCTGCCGGGGCCGTGTCCCCACGGAAGGGGCTCTGCGTCTTGGATGCTCCTCGGGGCTCTTTACAGCCCCGGAGCAACTGCGGCAGCGGATCGGGTTGCGGTGCACCTATTCCCGGCTCCGTCTGGGAGCAGTGAAAGCAGATACCCCTGCTGCAAACCCCGCACGGAGCCCTGCACCCCCGGCACGGGGCTGCTGCGGGGAGCACCGGGGCCGCAAAGTGCTCGGGGACACAGAGGGAACGATGGAGAGCGGCAGAAACGGGCACGGACGCGTTTGGCAAATGAAAGCTTCTCCCTTTGTTTTGCTGCTCTGCAGATAGCTACAGGAACACTTAGCGCAGAGCCCGGGGTCTGGATAAGCAACTCTTTTAGCAGCAGGAAAGGTCGTTAAATATTTATTTGTAAACCTGGAGTCTTTATCTCTAAAATGTAGTCGAGTTCAATAAAATTTGATTGAGCCGGAGCAGCTCCGAGGGGAGCACACCGACTCCCAGCGCCGCGGGGCCGCACGCAGGCGGTGCGGTGGGGCGGGGGCAGCCCCCACCCGCGGCCGTGGCTCATCGGGGATTTGCCTCGCTCCGTCCTCAGTCAGCGCCGCCGCTCGATGCTCCCGAAAGCATCTGGTTCAAGGGTGAACGTCTCTGGCGCGCGGTAATTTATGAATGCCAGGTGGGGCTCGCGCTGACGCGGGGGTTTTGCTGCTCGCCGGCTGTCGGCGCAGCCGTCGCTGTGTGCACCCCGCGGGCAGCAGCAGGCACAGCGCGGGGCAGCAGCAGGCACAGCGCGGGGCAGCAGCAGGCACACCGCCCGCCTCGGGGCTGGAGGCAGCGGCAGCCCCGGGCACGGCCGGGCCCCCCCTGCGCTGGGTGCTCCGGGGCCGTTCCTCCCGTGCCCGTCACAGCAGTGCCAGCCCCGCTCACGTCAGCGCTGCGGCCCGACCCTGGGCTGTGTTGGCAGCGTGGGCCCAGAATAGCATCGCTCCTCGCAGCGCTCAGCGGGTCCCGCTGCCTGTAGCAGCGCCCGGCGCTGGTTCTGTCTGCGCTGCTCCTGCAGCCACCCCCGGGCTCGGGGCTCTGCTCCCTGCCCTCAGCCCACAGCAGGGTGCCGAGGGCGGGCGTGGGCTGCCGTGGCTCTGGGCAGGGTTCTTCCTTTGGTTTGCACTGGTTTGATGTTTGCCTGACACCAGTGAGGCCGGCAGCTGCTCCTTCCTTATCGATTCTTTTTTTATGTGAGCAATGAGAGCCGTGTTCATGCCGGAGGGCTGCAGCTCTCCCCACTGGTGCTGTCAGCCCCGATCCCAGCCTGGGGCGGGGGCTCCAGTGCCCCAAGGTCAGGCAGAGTTCGTGGTCCGCCTCAGAGCATATCTGGAGGGCTTCACATAGTGCCCAGCCCATGCTGGTGCTCCACCTCCACGTCCCTGCTATTCCCCGCTGACACCAAGCCCTCGTGCTGGTGCTGGGCTCGTGGCGGGGCCCATCCGGTGCTGCTGGGTCCTCCTCCGTGCAGGGCAGTGCTTGCTGTGATCCGCCTGTGCACTGCTGGCCTCAGCTGCACAGAAGCGGTGCTGGTGTTGTTTTTGGAAGGGCAGCTCCTGCAGCCACCGCTCCGTGGGGCTCGAGGACAGCGCTCTGGGACATCCAGCTCGTCTCAGCCCAGGAGCTGGAATCACAGAACCATTAAGGGTGGAAGTGACCTCCAAGATCATCCAGTCCAACCGTCCACCTACCACCAAGATTGCCCACTAAACCATGCCCCGTAGCACCACATCTAGAGGTATCTTGAGCACCTCCAGGGACGGTGACTCCACCACCTTCTGGGCCACCTGGGCACACAGCTGGCTCATGTTCAGCCGAGCATCGACCATCGCCCCCAGGTCCTTTTCTTCTGCACAGTCTTCCAGCCAGTTCTCACCCTGCCCATCGTCCTTCTCCCAGAGTGACTTTGGCTGCTAAGGTTACGGATGTGTTTCACTCAGAGGGTGGTGAGGCCCTGGCACTGCCCAGCGCTGTGGGTGCCCCATCCCTGGAGGTGCCCGAGGCCATGGATGGGCCTGGGCAGCTGAGCTGGGGCACAGCAGTGCCAGCACTGACCAGACCGTGCTGCATGCGGGAGGCGGAGGGGCGGGCTCAGAGCTGCCGTGAGCTGCCCGGCACGGACGCGGCGCTGCGTTAACTCAGCGCGGGGGAGGCCTGGGCTGGGGCTGCAGCAGGGCACAGCGCTCGCCGGCCCACGCCGGGCTGCAGGGCTGGAGCTGGGATTTCGGCAGAGCTGGGATTTTGGCAGAGCGTGCTTCCAAATAAGGCCGGGCAAATGCATCCAAATTAGGTGCTGGGCAGCCTAATGAGCTGAAGTCTTTTCAGCCCGGGCGTAATTAAGCCCCTCAGACTGTGTTTTATTTTGCACGCAGCGTTTTGCTTTCTTTGATGGCTTTCTCAGCACGGCTGCAAGGAGCAGGGATGGCGAAGGGCAGGGGATGAAAACAGAGCCACGGGAGGATTCCTGTGGGATGTCCGGAGCGCAGGGCAGAGGCTGTGCTCGGCGTGCCAGGGCCTGCTGCCTCCCAAGATGGTGCTGGCGGACAGCTGCGTGGCCATCGCCGTTCCTCCAGGCACCTCGCAAGGAAACATTGATTATTTTCTTTTTGCATCAGAAGTTTTACTTACGCCATAGATCTATCTGAAATGATGCACGTGAGCAGGGACAATTAAAGCAGCGCTCCGAATGTGCACCAGGCCCGTAAATAGTGCTGGGGTGGGGAAGGCACTGGGCCGTGCGTGTGCTGGGGGCACCTAACAGTGGCTGCCAGCAAAGCCCAGAGAAGCTGTTCATCTGACGTGCGCCATAAACATGGTTTGATTCCTCATAACGGCTTCAACAACCAGGAAAGGGACACAACAGAGGCAGAGCAGGAGAGAACGTTCACTTCCCGTCCTGGTCCCGGCAGGAGCGTCCCACACCAGCCCACAACGCCCACAGTCAGTCCGTCCTCCCAGGAAGGGGCCAGGCCTTCCCAGCTGGGCCTGGGCAACCCACACCGAGCCTGGAGGAGCACAGCTGTTTGCATTCCTCCCCAAAATCAGCTGACCATGAGCGGTGTTTTGGGGTCGTCACTGGTGGATACTCAACCAAGCACAGATTTCCTATGCAGCCATAATCCCTGGTCCCCCAGTGTATGAGGGGAGCTGGCATCTTGAAGGACCCCGTTGTCGTAGAGGCACACTGACAGCCCCTAGGTGGGGCACACGAAGCACCCCCCGTGCCTTAGAGGCACAGCAGCCCCCTTCCATGGTGTCCCGTTTCTGTCCTGTGCATGAGTGAAGCGGTCCCGTTGGCTTGGTGTGTGGCGATCCCCTCTGTTTGTACGTCTGCAACATGTGCCCGATTCCGGAACTTGCACGCGAGGCCCCGAAGCTCACCAGCACACATGGCCGTTTGGATTGCTGCTGCTTTTTGCATTTGTTTTTTACTTTTGAAGTGTAAATGCTGAAGGTCGCTGCTCTCCCTGCAGTGTTCCAACCCCACGCTGGCTGTTGACCAGCATCTTGTATTTCCTGAGGTTTCTGAAATCGGGGTGAAGAGCCAACAGAGCTCTTATCTGGTGAGGTGGTGGATAATGTCACCTCTGCGGGGACGGTGGGCGTTTTTCCTTGTTTCTGCTCAGCGTTCGCTCACCTCCACCTTTTCTCTTTCTCTGCCCATGTTACTTGCAGGTGAGAGATAGGATGTTAGCTGGGGAGGCGAGTATGCGCAGCCCAATCCTGGCCTGCTGGCAGCCAATTCTCCTCCTGATGCTGGGATCCATCCTGTCCGGCTCTGCCACGGGCTGCCCGCCGCGCTGCGAGTGCTCTGCCCAGGAGCGTGCTGTCCTGTGCCACCGGAAGCGATTCATGGTCGTCCCGGAGGGGATCCCAACCGAGACCAGGCTGCTGGACTTGGGTAAGAACCGCATCAAGACGCTCAACCAGGATGAATTTGCCAACTACCCTCACCTCGAAGAGCTGGAGCTAAATGAGAACATTATCAGTGCCATTGAACCTGGGGCTTTCAACAACCTCTTCAACCTCAGGACGCTGGGGCTCAGGAGTAACAGACTCAAGCTGATCCCCTTGGGGGTGTTTACTGGACTCAGCAACCTTACCAAGCTAGACATTAGTGAGAACAAAATTGTGATCCTCCTAGACTACATGTTCCAGGACTTGTACAACCTGAAGTCTTTGGAGGTGGGGGACAACGACCTCGTCTACATCTCCCACCGCGCCTTCAGCGGCCTCAACAGCCTGGAGCAGCTGACCCTGGAGAAATGCAACCTGACCTCCATCCCCACGGAGGCCCTGTCTCACCTGCACGGCCTGATCGTGCTGCGGCTGCGCCACCTGAACATCAACGCCATCCGGGATTACTCATTCAAGAGGCTGTACAGGCTCAAGGTCCTCGAGATCTCACACTGGCCCTACCTGGATACCATGACATCCAACTGCCTCTATGGGTTGAACCTGACCTCCCTGTCCATCACCCACTGCAACCTGACGTCCATCCCGTACGTGTCGGTGAGGCACTTGGTTTACCTCCGCTTCCTGAACCTGTCCTACAACCCCATCGTCACCATTGAGGGCTCCATGCTCCATGACCTGCTCAGGCTGCAGGAGATCCAGCTGGTGGGAGGGCAGCTCACCACGGTCGAGCCCTTTGCCTTCCGCGGCCTCAATTACCTGCGCATCCTGAACGTGTCAGGAAACCTGCTGACCACTCTGGAAGAGTCGGCCTTCCACTCAGTGGGCAACCTGGAGACGCTCATCCTCGACAACAACCCCTTGGCCTGCGACTGTCGGCTGCTGTGGGTTTTCCGGCGGCGATGGAGGCTGAACTTCAATAAGCAGCAGCCCACCTGCTCCACCCCCGAGTTCGTCCAGGGCAAGGAGTTCAAAGACTTCCCCGACGTCCTCCTGCCCAACTACTTCACCTGCCGCCGAGCTCGGATACGGGACCGAAAACCTCAGCAGATCTTCGTGGACGAAGGCCACACGGTCCACTTTGTCTGTCGGGCAGACGGGGACCCACCACCCGCCATCATGTGGCTCTCTCCCCGCAAGCACCTCATCTCTACCAAAACCAACGGGCGGCTCACTGTCTTCCCTGACGGCACGCTGGAGGTGCGCTACGCCCAGATCCAGGACAACGGCACCTACCTATGCATCGCCAGCAACGCGGGTGGCAACGACACCATGCTGGCCCACCTGCACGTGCGCAGCTACTCCCCAGACTGGCCCCACCAGCCCAACAAGACCTTCGCCTTCATCTCCAACCAGCCCAACGAGAGCGATGCCAACAGCACACGTGCCACCGTGCCTTTCCCCTTTGACATCAAGACTCTCATCATCGCCACCACCATGGGCTTCATTTCTTTCCTGGGCGTCGTGCTCTTCTGTCTGGTGCTCCTCTTCCTGTGGAGCCGGGGGAAAGGCAACACCAAGCACAACATTGAAATCGAGTACGTGCCACGCAAGTCCGACGCAGGCATCAGCTCTGCCGACGCGCCGCGCAAATTCAACATGAAAATGATTTAACCAGGCAACAATTTGCAAATAGTTTGTTTTTTTTTTAAAAAAAAAAAA
>WBMW01002522.1:326743-394642 GCA_013396635.1 Penelope pileata | reverse complement strand
AGCCCCGCCCCGCTCCCAGCCTCCCCCAGCGTCCCCCTCCTCCTCGTCCCCCATCCCTGCAGCTCGTGCTGCCCAGGCTATCAGCGCTCCCCAGCCCCGCGTGCTGCAGAACCAATTAGCTCACTACAAAGACGGAGGACTAATTAGGGACTCTGCTGAAAGCACAAAACTAGGGCATCATCTTGCCTTAAATAAACGCGAGGAAGTGTCTCCGTGCTCCCCCGATGCCCTGCGACTGCCTCGAGCTGCTGGCTGCAGCTCCCAGCCCAGCACCAGCACCAGAGGTGTCCCGGCCCCACCTCACCCCTACATGGGTGCCACTACGGCCAGCTCCTCCCTGGGCTCTGAAGGCACCGAAGGAAGCAGGCAGCCCTCCTGGGGCCGCGGGCACTGCTGCTCTGGTGCTGCCATCCCAGCCGTCCCCCAGCTCTGGCTCTCCCTGGGGCAGCAGCAGGGGAAAGCCAGCACTGAGCACAAAAAGGATGTAGCAAGAAAAGCAGTTGTGTGCAACATTTCTTTTCCAGTTGCCTCCAGGGTATTACGGGAGACTACGCAGCACTGCAACAATGGGGAGAGGTCTGCCCTGTTCTGTCCTGGGGCTTCCAAAGAATGGGATCAGGACCCAGGGCTGCACAGCTCCTCCTCCAGACCAGCAAAGGCCCTCACAGGCACTGCACATGCGGCCATAACCGCTGCCATCAGAGGCCCCGCAGCCCTCCCAGGTCTGGGTTTGTTCCCAGCCCCAATCACCCTCACCCAGGCTCAGCTCCTCCCCCCTGGTCCACAGCAGTGAGGGAGGCATCAGGTCTCCATCACCCACAGGAGGCTCCCTGACCCTGCCCAAGGGCATAGGCTTAGGGAAGATGAACAGCTTCATCCTTCCTTGTGTCAGGGTTTGGAAACTGGGGAAGCTCTGTGCCCCAGGAAGGAGATGGGAAATGTGTCCCCAGGCTGTGTCTCCAGGCCATGTCCCCAGGCAGTGCCTCTGGCAGAGGGAGGGCCCAGGCGGGTGCCGAGTGACCCCAACGCCCTCCTGCACAGTCCCTGCCAGCCCCAGGCAGACCGAGGTTACAGAGCTCCTAAGCTGCACCCTCTCTGCACCATTTCCTTATTGGTCGTTAACAGACTTCTCCTCCTTGAAGTCGTCTGATGATTGCAGTCTTTGATCTCCTCATGCCCCTGGCCTGCAGCAGTGGTTGTAGCAGCGTGTGCCACCCCCAGGGTCTGCACGGTGCTGGGTGCAGCCACACCGAGTCCCATCTGCTCCGATTTGTCCCCGCATCACTTCACTGCTGCCCCACAGAGGTCTCCACGTGGGACACCTAAAGTGAGCAGAGAAGGCAAGACCCCTCCCACGGCACTGTTCCCACACATTACATTAACAAATATGGGATGGGTTAAGCTGGGGCCATACCTGGGATGCTGCCAGCCCCCCCAGGCCCAGCCCCAGGCAGGCACCACGCTCCTTCCCTTCCCCTTCCCTTCACCCCAAAGGGTTGAGACCTTGCAGGAGCAGGTGGGGGATGCAGCAGGGCTGCCCATAGCTGCACCAGCACCAGCAGCAGCTGTGCCCTTCTGGCACCTGCTTGCATGACACTGCCAAGGCTGCCTGGACCTGCCCTCTGCTTCCCTTTCCGTTTTTCAAGGACTGGCAATTCAAACGCTAGAATTCGGGGCAGAGGAAGTGTGAGGGCTCCAAACACATCTGAGCCGGGTGGCAGCAGCAGGGGAGGGCTGGGCACAGCAGTGCCCTCCCAGCGCCCGGTGCCTGCCCAGCAGCACCGAGCCAGGCCCTGCCTTCTCCTCTGGTTGCTACCAGGGCACTCCAGGGATAACACCTCCACCAGTGCCACCCCGCTCTCACCTCGGGCTGTGCCAGGTGTCTGCCCGGGAGGAAGCAGGTCCCCCTTGGTTCTGTGGGAAGAGCCAGGGAGCAGAAGAACCTCGGGCACTGCTCCAGCCTGGCAGAGAGCTGCCGCCATGCCGAGAGGCAGGAGGAGACCAGGAAGCAGCTGCAGGCTCTTCAGCCCACCCCACAGCACGACCTGAGTGCTGCTTCCAGCAAACCCAAGCAATGCCTCCGTGGTGTCTCCGGTCCCTGCCCCCAGAGCTGCCAGCCAGCCCGTGCTGCCAGGACCCTGGGGACACTGCCAGGACCTCGGGGACAGCCACCAGGGCGTCTTCCAAAGAGCAGAAGTGTGGTGAGGAAGGAGAGACGTGACATCAGCCCACATGGACAAACTGCCCTGCTCTGGGACCTGCACCTCGGGGAGCGAGTGGATCCACCCTCATCCCGCAGCGCGTGGGCAGCTCTTGGCTTCCTCAAACACACACCCGATCATCTCCAGGATCTCTGCCTCACAACTATCTTTTTGATAAAACTAATCACAGGCTTAAATTACAGATAAATACCCGATATTAAAGAACAGTCAGAAAAGGAGGAAAGGGGTAGTTCAACCGTGCTCATTTTCCCTGTTTTTCTCCAGCACACCTCTTGGGCTATTCAACTGCGGAGCTCACGAAGCTTCACTTTCACAACTCCCCTTTCTTCACCATGTGGCTCCCACAGATGTTTCCCCTGGTTGCTGTGCCCATTGTGCTGCTGCTGGCTGTGTGACTGCAGCACTCGCTGCATCCCCAGCGGTGCAAGGGATGCAAAGAGCTGTGTGAGCACACACGAAGGAGAAACCCACTGCTGAAAAGGCTGGGCCCAGAGGCATCTGCATCAGGAGGAGACACAGCCGGGTGCCACAAAGGATCAGGGCTACACAGATCAACAAGGAAAGTGCTGCTGAAAAAAAATCCAAGCTGCAAGTGGCTCCAGAGCTGGGAGCTGGGAGATGTGAGCAGGGAGCTGGGAGATGATGGGAGCAGGGAGCTGGAGCGGCCGCTGCTCAGCTGGCAGGAAGCATCCAATGCTCGGTGCTCCCAGCACCATCCAGGCTCGCACACTCACGCTGGCTTCCTCTGCTCTGTGGGGAACAATGGCTTTGATCAACAGAAGATTGCTGAGTTAATTGTAATGATATTCTAATAAAGCTGGGGAGATTAATTATGGCTCTTTATCAGAGCTGGCCCTTTGCCAAGGGTTTGCAAAATTGTTTTCCTCTGTTTCTTGTCATTTGAATTTAGGAAAAGAAAGAAGGAAGTTGGGTGCCTTTTTTCTCCAGCAATCAGGACAGTGGCCTCTTGCCCCCATCACGCTCACAGCTCAGTGCATTCGAGGAGGGGAGTGGGGAGGGGGAGAGGGCAGAGAGAGAAAGCAAATGGGGAGCGACAGGGCCCAGCAATCAGACATGAGGCAGCACAGTGATGCTCGCAGTCAATGAGCGCTGTGCTGCAGAGAGCTACAGAGGCAGGCAGTGACAGCACATGGACCAGACAGCACTCCATGGAGGGCAAACCTGGGGCATGCCACACCTTTGCAGGATGGGGCAAAATGCATTCAGTGCTCCCCACGCGTGCCTGCAGCTGCGGCAGCAGCTCTGAGGAGGATGAAGGAAGCCCTCTGTCCAGAAAAGCTCTGCAGCCTTCCCTGTCACTCGGAGCACTCTGCTGTGGAAAAGCAGGTGTCCAGAGACAGCCCGAGCCCTGCTAAGTGGCCTTGGGGAATGTAAGACTCAGACCTTCCTATTTCACTTGACAAATAGCTGTTCCTTTCAGGGAAGATTTAGCAGTGCCCAGGCAGGTGAGAGACAGACCTGCAGAGCAACGAGCCAGGCTGGCAGGCAGCAGATAACCAGGCAGAGCTGCCTGCTCAGGGGAGAGAGGGCAGACGGGGCCCTTCCTGCAGCAGGCTTAGGGGGGGTGCTGGGGCAGAGCCCGTGGGACAAGGCAGGGAGGGAGATGTGCTCCTGATGTGCCCATCAGAAAGAAAGCTGAGGATTAAAATCATACCACCTGCTTTCAAGCAGGCAGCGGAGCAGCACTGGAAAGCTTCCTACAGGTGGGTCAGGGCTGGCTGCTTTGGGGAGGAACGATGCCAACACCTCGTCCATGGCCCCAGCTCTGCGAGGGGCACCCCCCAGGCATGCAGCTGCTCCAGATGTGTTCTGTGGAATGGCTCTGGGAAGATGACACATTGCTACTGCCTGTGAAGTAGGAAGGCACGGTGAGAGTCTAGATTACACCGCTAGCTGTTATTCCCATCCGACAGAACACCTCCCCACACACAGACTTGTTCCACAATAGCCAGGTCCAGCTCATCTTCCACCTCCTGTGCTCATCCCAAGTCCCACCAAATGGCAAGGGCAGCAGCACAGGGCTGCGTGACTTTGGACCCAGACAGAACAATGCCAGCAGCAGCCTCAGCACAGAGCAGCACAGCAGCAAGGTGCTTGGGGAAAGCAGCTCCGGTGCCAGGCTGTGCAGAGGGAAGGGCTGTGCAGAGGGAAGGGCTGTGCAGAGGGAAGGGCTGTGCTGCACAGACATCCTCGCACAGGATCAGCCCCGCATGGCCCCGCTTCCCCCCCAGCAGCAGAGCTGGCACGCAGCACAACCCTTCCCCTGCCAAGTACAAGCCATGAAGCTCATCTGTGATTGCTGCAACACGGCCGGTGCTGGGGTGGCACACAGCCATGCTGCCATCTACCACGACAGCACCATGTGCCAGGTTCAGCCAGGGCGTGAATGAGACAGAGGGTATGGACACAGCACACCCAAACACAGTCATATGGGCTGAAAATCTGATGAGAATAATGGGGGAGCACCGACCTCTGCCTGCAGCATGCTTGCACCTCCAGCTGTGTTCTGAAGCAACGCAGGAGCAGTTCTCCCACTGCAGGAGCACACCATGACCGCAGCACCCGCTCTGCCCTAAAACAGAGAAATGGAGCACGGTCAGAGCAGGGTGAAGGGAGGTCTGTGGTGGTACCACCACCCTGATAACAATGTTCCCCGGGGCTCTCAATGACCCATGAAATGATCCAGCATCCTGAATGCCTGCTGCAACTACAAGGGAAAAATGCTGATGGAAATACTTTTCTCCCGGAACGTGGCAGAAACTATTTTTCATTTAGGCTTTCGTAGACTGTTGAGTTTGACAAAATGTTGTTTCAGGGGTAAAACCACTGAAAAAAGGTTTCAAAAACATTTGAAAGCCCTGCATTTTCCAGATGGGGAAACTCTGATTCTGCCATTTCAGAACACATTCTTATACCGACCGCCTTGGGCTCAAGACAGAGCAGCAAAACTAAAGTACGAAGGGAACATCTACCAAGACCAACACGAGAAGCAAGGAGTTACAGGGCTATTTTCATTCCCTTCTATCCCAGAAAACGCTCCCTTTGCAAGGACCCTGTTGGCCAGAAGCCATTTCGGCCCCTCCAGGTGCTCCCTAGGAGGCCACCAGGGCCGGGTCCGTGCATGCTGCGGGCGCTGGCAGTGCTGGGGCCAGCCCCCCCAGCACGAGACCCCAGACCGAGCTCCTCGCAGCCGGCTCTCGTGTTCATTTCACAGGCTGCTGCCTTGCTGACAGGTTTCGCACGCCGCCACCGTGTCTTGTCAGCTTTACACTCTCAGGCCAACGCCGGCTCACCGGCTCTGATGTATATACATAAAAATAAATGGCTCAGAAACCCCAATAAAGTGACAGATAACATAATGGGACCTGGCTTCAGAAAATAAGCTTGTTTATGGAACCCCTGTGCCTCCAAGCCTGATTTATGCCATGCAGGCTCTCAGCATGGGGCTCGGGGAGGAGGCTCCCAGGGGCAGCAGGGCACAGCGCTGGCTGGAGGCTGCCTTTGGGCTCTGCCCTCAGACCTCCCGCAGGGTTTGGCTGATGTGGCACCCATCTCCCCTCCCCTCCCTGGGCTTTCTGTCTGCAAGCTGGAGGGAGCCACAGCGAGCTCCTCGAGCAGCCAGCAGAGCCTGCAAGGCAAAACCAGGCCCTGCCTCCACGTGAGCTTCAAAGAGCAGAGCTCCCGGTGGCAGGGGCAGGTCCTCCTCGCAGCCCCTTCGCTCTGGGCTGCAGATGGTCCTCACTCAATCTCTTGCTAGAAGAGCTTCCTTGCAAGCAGAGATAATCCTTCATTTGATGTTTGCTCCCTTGGATATCGCTGTTCACAGCAAGCAGTGCAATTTGTGTTTATTTTTGCCAAGCCATGTTTATTCTCGAGCCGCTTTGATTGTTACAGCAAAGGCTGGGATGGCTCTCTCAGTCAAAGCGGCTGTTTCCAGGGGGCTCATAATGAGAGACTGTCAATCCCGAGACACAAGGGAAAAAAACGCAGCACCTCCTCTTGCAGCAAACAACCAGCCGCTGCCAGACCCCACACTTTGTGCTTCTGCAGCTCTGACACGCGGCCGAGGTCCCCAGCTCCACCTGCAGCGGGGTGCAGGCCTGCAGGATGGACGTGCTGTGTACAGTGCTCAGACAGCCCCGTGCCACGCACAGCAGCTGCCAGGTGGCTGTGAGCCTGGCAGAGCTGCTGCACTGCAGCTGGGCACACAGGAGCTGAGTGCATCGAGCTGCTGCCCAGCAAAGCTCTTCAGAGCAACCCCCACCTCTGGAGGCTGAGCTGCACCGTGCTAACACACTGCAACTTCCCTCACCTTGGTGCACCCAGCAGCTGCTGCTCAGAGGCTCCCAGGCACAAGCACAACCCGTCCCTTGGCTTCCGAAACTCTGCACCCTTCTACCAACTTCGGATGTCTTTAGCTGCCACAGATCCCCTTATGCCTTTGCCTCCAAGCTGCAAGGCACCTCCTGCCCAGCTCGGCCCCCTCCCCAGGCAGCTGTGCTGAGACCACAGACAGACCCTCAGCATCGGGGACCCCTGATCCCCCTCGGGGCACCGGGGTGGGCAGCAGAGCAGCAGCTGGCTGCCACCAGCCCCGCTGTCCCCTCGGTTGGAGGGGGGCACGTGGCAGCCAGCAGCTCCCTGCCCCACGTTCCCTCCTCCAGGCCTCTGCCCCATCTGGGTTCCAACCAAACCTGGCATGGTGCTGCCATGTGTGCGGGGCTCAGTGCTACGCAGGGCTGTGGGGGAGGTTTCCTCTCAAATTAAATAATTAAAATGTTTTTTCCCTGGCTAAATAATTCTAATTTTTTTTTTTCCCCCAGCAAACCAGTGGCAATAAATATTTAATACGTTCCTCGCTTCGCCGCATCCAGCGTGTTGCCATTTTCGAAATCATTTTATTGTGTGTATTTTTCTTCTTTTAATTACCGTCACCCAGCATCAAACCACTCCAACCAAGGAGCAGAGGCGGGGTGAGGTGGGGCAGCTGCCCCACGGCAGCACGGGGGCACGGCCCCATCCCAGACCCCCAGCACCCAGCGTGGGGCTGGCACACGAGCTGCACCTTTCCTTGCTCCTCCTTTGGGGGAGCCTCAAAGCACCAGGGCCATGTGTCAGCGCCGGCCAAGCGTGCTCTGATCCCTCCCCAGGATGCTCCCAGCCGCTGGCAATCTGCGGCTGAAGGGCTTCCGGACCCGGGCATCCTATCTCTCGTTTAAAAGCCCTCTATGGATTTTTTTTTCTTCTTCCAGGAATTTCTCTAATTACAAGGATAGCCCAACCGCTTCTTAACCGTTCTCTGCCCAGGCCAGGCACTGATTTCCAGCACCCGCAGCTGTCCATGCCCCCGTGCCCGGCGCAGTGCTGGGCACCCAGCGCCCCGTGCTGCTGGAAGCGGGGCAGCTCAGTGGGTGTCCCCGTGCTGCTGGAGGGCTGGGAGCTTCATCCCATCCTGCACAGCCCCCAGCGGGCCCCCGGGCTGGCACACAGAGGGTTACTGCCCGCCGCCGCAGCCAGCCTGGTGAATGGCATTAGCAAAAATGAATAGAAATGCTGCATGAGGCTAATAAGATCTGAGGGGAGCTCCTTAGACAAGCTGATTTCCAAATTGGACTGACTTTAACCTCACATAAATAAAAATAAATGCTGATAAAATATGGTGGAAAAATCCATAAGGGCAGATGAAGGCATTGACGCATTTTTATCTCCCTCCCGCGCTTGCGGTACGGGCAGGGGTCCACGTGCCTGCCCAGGGCCCCACCGTGCTCCTGCTCAGCCCAGGAGGCAGCATCATGGCCCAGAGTGGGTCTGCAACAGCGAGTGATGTCCTGGTGCATCCCTGAGCCCCCAGCAGGGCTCTGGCAGAACAGGGCAGGAGGGCTCCATCGCGGGGCAGTGGGAAGGCACCTGTGGCTTCGGGTGCAATGGAACACGTGTGCAAGGGTGAAGGTGCTCGCTGGGACCACGTTGTACACAGCCTGTACACAGCCAGCCTCACTCTGTGTGTGCTGGAGAAGGAGCCTCCCTGGCACCCAGCGCATCCCCACCCCGTGTGCCAAACACAGCTCCAGTTCACACCACTCCCATAAAGCATGGCAGTGGGACAGACCTGGGAGGGCGGCACCAGCTTCAGGCACTCGCTGCTAAAATGACATTGCCTTGAGAATCTCAGCCTCAGCAGAGGATGAGAAGCAGCAGGAGAAGGAAGCAGGGAGCAGCCGGCAAACTGCCCATAGTTTGCACACCTGCAGCACAGGCTGCCCGGAGAAGCTGTGGGTGCCCATCCCTGGAGGTGCCCAAGGCAAGTCTGGATGGGCCCTGGGGGGCACCCAGCCCATGGTACACGGCTTGGAACTGCGTGGGCTTTAAGGTCCCTTCCAGCCTAAGCCATTCTCTGACTCCACGATCCTGTGATTGGAGCCATCGCCACCAACCCAGCCAGGCCGGCAGAGGAGGAGTGCCGGGTGCGAAGGAGGACGCACACTTCTTGCAGGGTGTTCCTGGGAGCTCCTGCTCCAGCGAGAGGCCCCGGGGCAGAGAGCAGAGCTGCATGCTCCCACAGCTGAGTGACAGCGAGAAACCGTGCGTGGAGGGGACTGCGAGGTTACGGGGAGGGGAAGGTGAGAAGGGCTGAGACAGGGAGCTGCTGCCTGCCAGCAGGACCGGCAGCAGCACGGGTGGCACAGGGAAGATGACAGGCAAGGAAAATGAGCCTCGCAGCACAGCTCTGAACAAGCAGAAGTGGGAGAAGATTGCATGTGTCAAGGCTGGAGAAAAGGATGTTGCAGGAATCGAGCCGTGAGACGATGATGCTCCGGGGAATTGGGGCAGTCCCGTGGAAACTGGGTGCAGAGGGGGCAGCGGGCAGGCACAGCCCACGGGTGACAGAGCTGTCCTGGCTGCAGGCACTGGGGCAGGGGCTGCCCTCAGGGACCCGTGCCGAGCTGCTGGGGCTCAGGCCAGGCAGAGCAGGGGGAGGAGGATGGTGAAGGCAACCCAGGATGGGCTCTGGGGAGCGCTGCCCCAACCCAAGTCTCTGCCAGCTTTTGAGCCTGGAGGGAGCAAAGTCCCTGGCAAAGAGGGATGGGCCCAGGGACCCGGACAAGTGGCTGACACCGAGGGCCAACGCTCCATACAGCACAGTGCACAATTCTGGGCCCATCAAGAAGACAAAGCTCTTTGGCCCAATCCAGGAGTAAAAGCAACCAACAAACCGACACCTGTGTGCCAAATCTCCAGGGACTCTGTAGCACTGACATTCAGGCTCAGAGCAACTTTCTAGGAGAGAGGAACTCCCGCTGTGTCCCTCCTCTGCCCTCACAGCTCATTATCCTCAGCATGGAGATTTTCCCTGCCACTTGCAGGCAGCTTTGACTCTGTGCAGCAAGCCCAGCCCCGGTGAGCAGGGCTAACAGCAGGCTGCAAGCAGGAGCCAAAACCACACGCAACACACACACAACCTGGAGACACTTCCAGCCTCAAAGGGCTCAGCACCACAGGTCCAGACCTTGCAGAGCTCTCACGAGCTTTACTGGCAGTGTTTTACTGAACTGACAGCACATGAAATTGAGCCATGTGTGAGCCTGTGCAGGGTCAGGGCCTCCCTGCAAGGGCAACACGGGAGCACCTCAGGACACAGTGTGCACCCACTGCTTTGCCACTTAGGAACAGAACCAGTGCAATGCAACAACCCCCAGGCTGAGGTTCCATCACAGCCGTTCATGAAACAAAGGATGAGGTCAAGGAGGAAGCCTCTCTCTGTCCCAGGGAAATGAGGTTGCTGCTTTCATGTTGGGGCAGGTTTCATAGCAACCCAGAGTCATACAGGTCAAAGCCAGATGAATTTCAGGGAAACAAAGTGAAGATGAATATTTCTGACCTGATTTTTTTTCCCCTCTTTTCACTCAGAAAGGGAGCTGGCACGCACAAACAAGAACCAAAAAGAAATGACCCCAAACAAATGAAATGGATTTTCATGGCTTGTTTCTTCCTTAGGCTGTGTGTGAGGGAAAGGGACCACTGCCCATCTCCTGGAGGTATCTTTTTAGCAGTTCTGCCTCATACACCCCATTGAAAAACTCTATTATTCACCAGGCTCTACCTGCAGCTCTGAGGTACCCTTCCATTCCCCTGCACGGTGCCATCCTGGGGAGGAACTGCTGTTCCCAACTGCTTTGCAGAGGGACACGGGTCACCACGCCCAGAGACCACCCCGAACCCATTCCCTACAGCACAGCACCTTGGGGGAAAGGGTTATCACGGCGTGTGTGCAATCTATACATGCACTGTGCAGGGTGGAAGGAGGAACAGGAAGTAATGAATCCCCTTGCACTCACTAAGTCCAAACAAATAGACTGGAGTGGGAGCCTGATTTGCATTAGTTTGATTGAAGATGTAATTTGCTGCTGAATAAATGTGGTTGCATCCAAATCAAACCTTTAGTCCCTCAGACATTATAACTCTTTCCTTTCTTCCCCGAGGGTTTGCCAACCTTTAAGGCTGACCGAGGATGATGTATTACAAGAAGGAATGGCCTTAAGAGAAGGGCGAGCTTGGAATAGATATAAGGAAAGACTCCTCATAAGGAAGAAGGGGATCTGAAGCGCTCCCACTGGGACGGACCCCAGGACCAAAACGCAGCCCAGGCAGCCTCTCCCGACGCAGAGCATCGCCCCAGAATGGTGGCATCCCCCTGGCATGGAGCTGTCCCTTCCTAACCCTTCCTAAGAGCAGGCTCTTCCTAACGCAGCTCCCCTCAGAGCACCCATCACACAGACAGTGCTCCTGCACAGCACGGTGCATGCCTGAGCCCCAGACGTGCCTGCTGTGCCCAAATCGTGCCCGGCACAAGCTCCTGCTCCAGCCGCAGCCTCCCTCCGCACAGCAGCCCTGGGAGCAAGGGTGCTCACAGCCTCAATTTATGGGAGGGAAATCCATCATGAGGCGTGAAAGCCTTTCATCCAGGCCAATTTGTTGCAGGACTTATAAAGCGAGGTGCTGGGAAGGCAGCTGCCAGGCAGCGGGCCGGCAAGGCGCAGAGGGAGGAGAGCTCCCCAGCGAGCTCTGTGGGGCAGATGGGGCTGTAAATAGTGCATCCCTCCCGAGCTGGGGTGAGGAGGGAGGGGGCAGGGACAGCATCCCTGGGTGCCGCCACTAACCCGGAGTCATCACTCAGAAGTAAGGACCGCGGTGCGGGGAGCGCCAAGGCCAGAGGAAGGGAGAGATTGATTATCCCATAAATCAATTGCTGGGCACTGATTACAAAATAAACCACCGGGGCAAGGGTCAAGTGCTTTGTTATATCGCCCAGCCCACGAGATTTATGCAGCGCGCGGGCGACCGGTCCCCCTCGCCATCCATCACAGCACCTTCTGCCGATGGACACAGCTGGGCCCAGCCCTGCAGGCAGCAGCTGGGGGCTCACAGCAGATCCAGCAGCCATGACCAGGCAAGACAGACATCTGGGCTGACCCTGCTGCAGGCAGCAGCAGGGTGAGGGTGCTCACCGTGCCCCCCAGCACCGCCAGCTGCCTGCGAGCCCCTCGCTGTGGGCTGTGCCCCCACAGAGCCAGGAGGTCAGCCCGTGGGTGTGCATCCCCCCTCTTGCTGGCTCCAGGCGATGCCAACCCCTCTGAGAGCATCAGCAGCTTCCTGGCAGGATGCGGGGTCTTGCTCTGAACCCCCTGTAGTCAGCTGGGCTCTCCATGCCCACTTCTGTGCTCTGAGCTCTGCAGCCATGCAGGGAGAGCTGCACTGACCATCTCGGGGCACTCCACTGGAATCCAGCCTTCAAAACTTCATTTTTTCACCTCTTCTCTTTCTAACTTTAGATTTTAAACATAGGCAGCAATGAGAGGAATTCCTAAAAGCGCTGCTCATCTGTTTCCCATAAGCTGCTTGTCACTGACCATGAAGAGGTTTTCAGTCTCCCGAAATGTAAAAACCCTAAAATGGACATTTCTGAGTCCTCCCCATCAGCTGGTGGAGAACAACGTCGGAGCTGCAGGATGTGTGCATGCTGACACCCCAAGGGTGGGGAGGAGAGGGGCTGCCATGGGCTGGTGCCCCCCCAGCACTGCCTGCTGCAGGGACTGACCCCATGCTGGGGCTGCTGCCTCTGATGGTGCTCCCATCGCCCCTAGCCCGCTGCCAGCACCCACACAGGACGGTACTCGTGCCAAAGTGGGTGCTTGGCACTGTCCTGGGAGTTTGTTTTCCTTTCCAGGAGCACTGAATGTTTCAGCTCCTATTTTAGCCTGTCTGACAGCAGGGGGGAGGCTGCAGCACACAGGCCTAGCCCGTCACACACTCCTGTGACAAAAAGCTCCCCGGTCCTCCAGGACAACGCTACGTCCCAGTCCAGGCAGAAAAGCACAAGGGACCACGGCTGGTCTGGGGAAGCAGTGAACTCTATGGAAGCCCTAACAGCCCCCCAGTAGTGGTACTGCTCCCAGGAGCTCCTTTTCCCACTGTACAGAGTGGGACCCTCAGAGCCCAGTGCTCATCCCCAGAGCTGCCACTGCTGCCCCCTGCCCTGACCGTGGTGGGACAGGTGTGACAGGCAGCCACCCTGCCCTCACGCTCTCTACAAACATGCTGGTGACGATACATCACTCCAGGCACCAACAGCCTCTTTCCTGGAGGCTTCTGCAAATCCCTTGGAGTCAGCAGTAAATCAGTTTTAGGGCTTGGCACGCCTGCTCGTGTCCCGTGGGGCTCTGACCTGCACAGCCATCCATCACGCCCTTCGCCTGGCCTAGCTCCATGTCCTGATGGCGGTAATGAGCCGAGGTTGGTGAGAGACAGAGCCATGCCCCAGCCCTCCCCTCACTCCTCCTGGTGCATTGAGGGGTTCACATTTAACCTGAAAGAGGGAAAACGGAAAGGAGCCTCTCCAGCCACAGTTCCCGTAAACGTCAGGACAGGAATGAGATCTTAGCAAGCCTTAATATACTATGCAAATCCTCAGAGCATGACCATGTTGCCAGGGCTTTTTATTCCCCTCCATGGTAATCAGACAGACAAGGATTAAAGAGCAGAGTTGCCACATAACTGCTGGTCCCTCTGCTTTCCTAACCACAGAGCAGAGACAGCATCTGAACATTGGCCCTAGGGCTCTGTAACAGGGAAACCTTCAGGGCTGGCGGAAGGTTTTGACAGACCAGAATAAAAATCTACAAGCAGAGGAGGATATTCTCCTAAAGGGTGTTAGAGCTCGCCTGCAGCTCCAAAGATCCAGCCTGAGCATCGTACTCAGCATACTTCCAGTGGGTTGGGGCTGTGTGCAAGGCACGTGTGTGCTGCCTTCATGGCAGCCAACAGCCCTGCATACCTGAGAGCGAGACGGTGCTCCTTGGGGGGGGGATGAGGATGGGGGACTGCGTGGTGTCCAGGCACAGAGCGCTGCCTCTTTTCTACAGCTGTGTGCTTACTTTGCTTTTTCCTTTACCTTTTTCCCCGGCATCAAGAAAGCTCCATCACTTTCCTCTCCTGTAATGATGTTGACCTGATTAAAATTTTTATTGGATTTTACAAAATAATTTCATACATACTGTTCCCTGGAGCTCTGCAGGGTGGAGAGAAGGTTGAGGAGAGAGAAAGGAAGAAGAGAGTATATTAAGAATGAGGTGGAGAAGGAAAATATTTTATTTTACTCTGAAATGACTTTTCCTGGATGAATAATAGATTAGAGAGCTCTCTTCTTTAAATAGTGCTCTTACAAGTGCCCCTGAAACACGCAGGCATGAAAAAGTCACCACTTGAGCATCTGGGGCCTATTTCAGTACCAGCTTTACGCAGGCAGCTTCCAGCCCCTCTCACCAGCACCCAGCAGCACACGAGCTGTGCCCATCAGCTGCCGCAGCCTGGAGGATGGGCACGAGGAGACAGACCCTGACTCTTCTGGCCACCCATGGCACCTTCATCATCCAGCCCAAAGCACTCCCTGCAGTTCCAGCTCCTGCTTTGGCTCAGTGCTCAACACGAAGCTAAGCAGGGGGAGGGCACCACCTCATCCCTCGACTGTGGGGACAGGGGCTGCTCGCAGGGACTCCAGAGGAGCTTCCCATTAACAAGGCACTACTGCATTATTATTGTTACTACTCTGGGACAGAGGGGTAGGAAAAGGCTAAAGCTCACAGCCCTCTGCCAGGGGTACATTTCCCTGTGCCTTACTGTGTCCTTGCATGCGTTCCTTCTTCCAGAGGACAGGCCTCAGACTCCTCTCTAGGGGAGGGCCGAGACAACTCACAGCGATGCAGTGTTTCTGTGAGCATCACCAGGCTGAGATGGGCACTGGGCTGTGTTCACCCACACTCCAGACCCCAGCTCCCACCTCCTGCCCCCAGCCCTGGCCAGGGACAGCCTGATGAGCCTGGCATGTCCCAGGAATGCTCACAGACCAGCACACTCCTTGGGGAAGGCTGAGGCAAATAAAAACATGTGACAAAGGGCTTGAAAGCTGTGATTGCCTTGCTCTTTTGGCATTTTTCAGCTGCTTTCCTCCCTCCCAATAGGCAATGTCCTAATGCCAATGTTTCAGGATTGGAAAGCCTGATTGCTGCTGTTTCACTCTGGTCCCTAGAAAGAAATCAGGTCTTGGATAGCTGAGGAATGGTGTGGGCATGATTTAGTTATCCAATTCCATTTTCATGTATTTAAGTTGAGCTACAACCCCTTGGCTCAGGGACCAGCTGCTCCCTTCCATAGGAAGCACTGCTGCTCTTGGGATGGGCAGCTTCACACCCTGTGTCCCAGTGCAATTTAAAAAATGCCTTTCAGGGAGCTCAACTTTTGCTCCAGATGTCCTTTCAAGAGTACCCACGCAGGGCTGGCTTGTTTTCAAATGCAGTTTCCCTGGTGGACGCTCATGAAACATATTTCAGTGCTGTGTAGATGCCTCAGCAGGCCTCTTCCCCTTCACAGAAGGCAATGAGTTTGTGAACCAAATCTGGGGTCAGCTGCATCATAGGTGAGAGCAGCCCCACTCCAGTGAAATCAAGGAGAGGAACAAGGGACAGTGCTCAGAGTGGGCACCACGCACGGCTAGCAGCTGAGACTGGAGGTCACGTTGCTGGAAGTATTGAGGTTGTCTGGGTTAATATATGTTTTGGAGTGAGTTTGTGGGGTGAAGGCTGAAGTTTTTCCAGCACCACGTTCTCTAACAATTTCTGGTTGACATTTCCCTGCAGGTTCTCATTTTCTCCCTGAGGTGAGTGCTCAGATGAGCTCCAGGCCAAAGCACCTCTGCTGATCTGGGAGGGGGCTGCAGCCCCCTCCCGTGGGCTCCCCACATTGTGCATTCTGCTCCTCGCCCACCCGGGACAGTACTGCTGTTCTACCCACATCCCCTTTGGTTACAGAGTGGGTACAGCAGTGGCAAAGCGTTGTGGTCTCCCCACAACACAGGCACCACTCACCCCAGGAGAGCCCAGCTAGACCACAGTTGAGTCTCTGGGGCCTCTGCCCTGCCCTCAGAGGCCTGTCCTTCCCATTCCTGCCACATCTCTCTGCAGCACCTGGGCACCCATCCCTGTGATTTCAGGGATGCCTGCCCCCACCACACCTTAACCTCAGCTCTCCACTCCCCACGCTGTGCCTGCCCCAGCCCAGAGGCAGGCAGGGCAGTCATCTGGTGACACACGCAGCATCTTGCAGCAGGGAGGGATCTGCAGGGTGGTGAACAGCTAACAAATGCTACAGCAAGAAAAGTCCAAGCCCTAGATAAAAATGACTTAGTGTTCGGTTGTGCCCACAGCCTGAGAAATGGAGGGCACCTGCAGCCAGTTACATTGTCCCACACCCAGAGGAAAATGGGCATTTCTTTGCCTTTTATTTCCACACTAAAGACAGCGACAAAGAAGAGAAGAAAGAATATAAAGCCTCCCCACGAGGCTAAGCACAGCAATTCGCTGCACAGCCAAGCTGGAGCGAGACACAAAATGGCAGCTGCTCCCACCAATCGCCTCCGTGCTCAGAGGCACAGAGGGCAGCGGCAGCTCCTGCAGATGTACAGCTGCCTCCATCCTTGTCCTGCTCGGGGTCCTGGGAGGTGGATGAGAAATTAAGGACATTAATTTCTCCCTGTGATGGGCAACAAAACAACCTGTGGGCTGGGAGGCCCCAGGCACTGAGGCTCACAGCTGTGTACCCTCCAGCCATGCTCCCTGGGGTGGCTGCAGGCCTGGGGCCCCACCTCACCTCATTTCCTGGCCCTAAGTCACACAAGCAGAAGGGCTGAAATGCATCAAGTTGTGTCTACCACGAGGAGCGTTGGGAGCTGGGGTGGCAGGAGGCCATGGCCGCCTCTCCACAGGCCGCATCTCCGCGCTGCCCACACAGCGTGGCACCGAGGAGGCCTGTGCTGAGCTCCACCCTGCCCGACGAGGGCTGTGACCGCCAGCTCTGTCGGCCCAGCACCCTGCCAGAACAAGGGCTGGTTTCAGCATTAACAACCAGCACGCATTTACCAGACCTAGGCTGGCAGCGGGGAGGGAGCAGCTGGCAGCAGCCTCCCTCTCCCCGGCTGACACGTGCTTGCCATTTTTCGTGGTTTCAACAGCTCTCCAGCTCTAGTCCTTATAATTACGATGAAAAACCTCACACCCGACCACGGCGCCTTGCAGCCAAGATGCCAGTGTGTTTTCACATAAAAGCCTGGTGGCAAGAGCCCTAAATTTTTTTGGAGCCTCTGCTTTATTCCCATCCTCCCGTACATCATTGTATTCACACGGCCTTCAATTATTTACAAGCATACGAAACACTCCAGCCCAGTTTCTCAACTGGCATGAAGCAGCCAAGTGCCAAACTGAACCAACGGTTTCACTCCGGAGCAGAGCCTGCCCCGCTCGCTCTGAAGGCCCCTCCCCTCCTCAGCACACGAGGAAGGAGAGGACACAAACAGCTTTTCCATCCCTGAGTTCACCAGACACGCGCAGGCTGCTGGTGCCCCCTGAGACCCGCTCCCCACCACTGACCTACTTTCCATCCTGTGCCTGCAACACGCTCCTTGTCTCCCCCAGCAGCCCCCGCTGCTTGGAATGGCCATTCCCACCCCATCCAACGCCCCGCAGCAGCACTGGGAGCTCCAGGCACGAGGCAGGCCCTGGGGCCTGTGCTAACGGCCATCCACTGCAGCAAACAGCTCCTGGTAGTACAGCCTGCCCTTGGAGCTGGGGCTGCAGCACCTCCAGCCCCTTCCCTCGGGGCTTCTCCTCCACCCTTTTCATTGGACAGCACTTCCAGAGGCCCAAAGGGTCATGATCCACCACTGGGGGTTTGGATTAAGATGACCTCTGAGGTCCCTTCCAACCCAAACCGTTCTATGATTCTGTGATCTGCAGCTTGCCAGCGTCCGCCATTTTAACCCAGCCAGGCCAACGGAGTCCCTGCTGCACAGATCACAAATCAAGGCCCGATGTACTGCAGTGGGCGTGGGGTGTTCCTCTAATGCTGTAGGACAATCTTCAGTCTTAGTGCTTTTTTAGGATTAACGCCATAGACACAGTACCAATCTAAGCTTTCCACAAGACCAGTACAACCGACTTCTCAGAAACTGACCAGGACTTTGTGACTGCACAAAACGCAGACTTTTGAAAGTCATTTTTGTTATTGGCACCTTCACCTAGAATCAGGAAGTAAAGAAGTTCATGAAAACATAATGTGAGCGTAGGGAACAGGTCTGTTCTCTCAAGAGCCTCTTCACGTACAGGCAGGGGAACCATGTGCAAAACCCAGGGCTCCAGGCATCTCATTAAAAGACAGAGCTTAAACTTACTTCTATTACCATCAGCAGTTCACAAACTGGGCCCACTCTGCTCAAAACCAGGAGGCTGAGGAAGTGCAAGAGACACTGAGCTGGGCTTCATTGCGCCAAGCCAGCTTACTCATCCTGCTGTACCATCACAGCAAAGCGATGTCACAAGGCCTTCATCATGACTGGAATCATAATATCCATGATTCACGTGGAAGACTTTTTTTATACAAAGCACTGAGATAAAAATAAAATGATGGGGGAAAAACTTAAGAAACTTGTTTCATTCCCCACAAGATGGATAAACCAAGATGAATGTAAACAGCTCAACTTGACCCAAATATTTTTTCGTTGCTGAGTAACCCTGCAAAAATGTTGTTATCTTGCTAGCATCTGCGGAGATTAGGTGGAAGGGAATTTTAAACAAACATTCAACCGTCCGTTGTTTGAGGAACTTCAGCCTGGACACACGCTCTCCACACTGCTGCTTTTTCAACACCCTTGACGCCTTTCAGAAGGGAACAAACACACGAAGAGGGCAGGAAGCATCTCTAACATTCCCAGCGCATTAACATGCTGCTGACACAAAGGCTAACATGAAACATTTGGTTTTACAGCTTTCCAAATTCTTCTGCACCCTAAGAGAAGGATGCGATCGCTCTGCAGGAAATACACGCTCAGGCCACGACTGCAGCAGGAGGTGGGAGGAGGGGTAGTCACAGCAGATGGCTTCGAGCCATTTTGGGTGGCAGTAGGCACCCGCCCAAGGGCTCAGACTTACAGCCCACACTGGCTGCCATATGCTGCGGCAGTGGCTCAGCATCACACAGGACCCAATTTATAGCATCCTTCGGGGCTGTGAGTACCACGCTACCCTCTTACTGCTCTCCATTAGTACAATCATCTTTCTTCCAAGCATCTTCTAGCACCACGGTACCATATTTACTGTTGTTTTTTTTCCCTTCAGGTTTTTGTATAGGTAGAGGGAGATCTGAAAGATCAGACGAGAGATTCAAGCATGAGGTTTTAGTCTCATTCATGCTCTGCAGGTCAGGCCTGCTCACTCCTTCCTTCCCTCCCTCCCAACAGATAAGCACTATCTCAACAACACAGATGCCTTTAGAGATCTCCTTGGCCCCTGCTAAGATGTGCAGTGCTTCTGCTGTGCGCATGTCCCAGAGCTGGAAGCACAAAGCAAGCAAGGCTGTGCCTGTGACACAGGGAGCTTGGTGGGGAGATTACAGCTCTGAGAATGGCAGCCCTTCCAGCAACAGCAGACCTGGCTGAAATTCTCCTGGAGTAACCCAGAGAAATGAGAGCAAGGAGCAAAGTCCTGCAGGTTGCAGGATGGAGATGGGTCATCCATCAGCCATGGCTTGGAGGGGAAGGATGCCAGCAGTACCCAGCAGCAGGGAAAAGTTGTGCACAAGGGGCAGAGTGAAGGAACAGCATTGCTGTGCTACCGTGTGCTTTTGTTACACTGCAGCCACAATGTAATGGCAGTGCTGTGGCCTGATGGTAGGGGATACTGCAGAAATAACAGCTGAGACAAAGAAAGAGGGGAGCATGAGGGCGGGGGGTGTTGTCCAACAGCAGCCTGGCCTAACCTCCAGAGATGGGGAAACAGGAAACCTTTTAAGCCAAGCCATCCTGGGACAGGGGAGGTTCTCAGCTCTAAGAGCATCCTTTGTGAAACACTGCAGTCTGAAAACTGCTCAAAACATCGTTTGAATCACACACAGACAACTTAACGGGCTGGACTCTTTGCCTTGAAAGAGCAATGCAGCTGCCCAGCAGTCAGTTCGCACTCAGTTGCTGGAAGGAGCAGGTTGCCCTGAACCACTGATTTAACTCCCAGCTGGGTCAGCCCAGCTACCCAACTAAAAATAAAGTGGTTAAGGCAATTTACTTAAAATACCAACTCCATGCAAGTACTGCCAGGGCTCTGAGGGAGCCAGCCTAGCACAGTCATCCATGTCCGTGCTAGGCAACAGCAGCTGCATTTCTTGGATTTATGGAGAAACTGGAATACTTTTATCATATTGAAAGAAACAGCCACTCAGTATCAGTTATTGGAACTCAGCATAGAGGCTGTGCATTCTAACCAGTCCTACTGCATCTACATCATTCATTAATGTCCTGCGTCTCCTTCCATGGCAGCTCCTGGTCCTGGCCTGCTTTGCCTCCCACCTCACAGCAGTTGCATTTTAATCCTTCGGTGATGCATCTCCTCAACACACACACCAGGCACGGCCGGGGAGCTTCCTGGAGGAAGTAATTACGGAAATTGAGCTCACCCAAGCAATTGAAAAAGCTGAGACATCAGAGCTCCAGTTTTTCTCTCTACTACACTCAGGACCTGCATCAGACTGAAAAGCACCACTGGCAACAGGCTTTGCTCTTCTCCAGTTGCTGCTTGAAACTCCATCAGTGCTGGCAGCTCTACAGAGCTGATCCAGAAGCTCCAGTTCACTAAGACCATTCAGTTTAGATTGGATCAGCCAGTTCCACCAGCTGCATTGGTTACACCAGTGCAGTCCTGAGCCTGGGAGCATTTGGCCCCGCAGCATTTCCAGCCCTGGGGTGCAGAGGCTTCTGCCTGACAGCAGCCTGCTGAAAGGCTCTGCTCCTCTCGCCCTACCTGGCAGCTAACGCATCACAGCCAACTCCACAATCCCCCCAGGCAAAGCACATTTCAGCTGTAACTTAATCTGAACTTCTACTTCAGCTCTCACAGCTAGCTCAAATGAAAATGGAAAGCAGCTGATAAAGGAAAAATCTACAAAGTGAAGTAGGTGGTGAGGGGACCAGAGGCAGAGAACACAACTGGAAAGAGCAATGCCTCAGCAGATCCAGCAGTGCACACATTAATTGCTTTTTAATCATTCCAGTGCTTTTCTTCCCCAGTAGCTGGTAATTACAGGATTCCTGCCTGCCCTCCGGTGGCTGAGGAGGAGAGGAAAACCAAGAGCGTGCCAGCAGAGCAAGCCCAGGAACCAAGTCTGGTTCACCCCTCAGTGGACAGCAGGAAGCTTCAGTGAACGTGAAGCTGCTGCTAGTTCCTTTGAGCACACTGCAGAGCAAGTCTGCCAACATCCCTCTGCCATCGCTGGGGGAAATCAACCACCAGGGCTACTTGTATGGAAATATGAGTTCAAGACTACTTTAGACTGGCCAGCACCTTGACTTTCCAGCTGACAGAATTGCAGGATTTGCTTCTGATCTGAGATCTGGGTAGGAAAGCGTTATCTGACAGTACTCCCCCTGCCCCCTGCCTCCCCTCCCAACAGCTCTGAGGCAGCGCTGGGCGTCAGGCTCAAACCCTTCAGCAGATCTCCTACACGGGAGTCCCACGTAGCACCACGTGAGAACTGACAGATGCATGTTGTGAACAAGCAGATAAGCTGCTGAGAAAGGCCTGTATTTAACTTTCTGGTTCAGATATCTTCTCTTCCATCCACTCCAGATGCTACTCAGACACTTTGGAAACAGATATTTAAAGATATCCGTGATCCAAGTGAGAAGAGGAGGAGGGTGAGGGCAAGAGCACAAGAGTCCCATTAGTGGGAAATCAGAATTCAGCTACATTCCTTACACAAGACAAAGGTGAGATAAAAGCTCTGCAAGGAAGACAACACGGGATCACAACAGCATTGACTTTCTGAACATCTGTAAGCAGAAAACATGCTCATGGCTTCCATAGGGGAAAGGGTGCAACTGATAGGTTGATGGGGATTTGAAGCAGACTTCCCATAGCTCCAGTTGTTTCTGGATTTTCAAGGTCCAAGAACAGCTTCTGCTCCTTCCCAGCCCAAATACAAGCACCCAGACACCTGCCTAGGGAGCAGCCTACCCTCAGTATATCAGGACATTCTCTATCAGGAAGGGAATAAGACAAGCAGCCAGGAGAGCTGAGCATGGTTTGCTGTACAATCCCCTCTTTTGCCTCACAAGGACAAAGGCTTCCAGCTGCACAGCATTCCCAGTGGGCAGCTCAGTGCTGGCACCAACCTGTTACCAGCCCCACAATTTCAGATTCAGTTACTGAGCATGCAAAAGAGCCACACGAGCCTCCTTAGGTGCTCGTAACCCAAAGACCACAAAGAACAACCTTCCATCATCCTTCGTAGCTTGGGGAGCTCTAAAAAAGCAGCAGCCACCAAGGAGCTTGTGACAGTGTTTGTGCCCACCAGTGAGTCAGAGCAGCTCAGCTTACACTCGCAGCATGGTGTGACTTCTTCAGGAGGGGGTAACCCCCCTGCTCTCCCTTTCCCTAAGGCAGGAGGCAGCAGACCCAAGCCTCAGAGCCACCCGGCACTGGATGAGGTGTGCAGCAATTCCCTCTGCCCCAGCTCTGGGGTCTGTATGCTGCACTGTTAGCCAGCTGCTGGCCCTAGGACTCCTCACTGAAGATGTTGAACACTAACGATCCCAAAGCCGTCACAGGAGTCTAAGCAAGCAACCTTAGCCAAGCCTCCTCCAGCTGGGCAGGAACTGGTGCTGACTCCACAAGGCCATTTGTGCTGGCATCACCATTACAGTGCCAGAAAGCAACTCAGTGGGAGCTCACAGGACAGAGACTATGGAAATAGCATCTCATCCTGTCTTTCCAGCCAAACCTCTTAATGGGAGAGGAAAAGCATCATTCTTTCTAACTCAGGAGAAAAGAACTGGTGCTATAGAAGCACAGGGAAGCTCACCGTCCACACGGTGCAGTTGGTCAACAGCCACTGAACAGGGGTGGGAAGATGTCAGTGTACACTGTTGGTGCCTGCAGAGAGACAGCCAGGTATGTTGTGAGCGAGGGGGCACTGAGCCCCAGGCCACCACGTGCCAGGACCAAAGCCTCCCTCCCACAGAAAAGCAAAAGGCAAGTCCCCTGCAGCAGCACTACGTCCACGACCACGGTGCTGTCTGGCCACTAGGGTGTGACAAAACCACACCAAGGGCACACATAAGCACCCCACTGCCATTTTGGTACTAAGAAGCAAAAAGAAATTTGGGAACCGAAGAGAGAAAGGCTTCAGTGGCAACGGCCAGCAATACCTTGTACACACTGCAGACAGGAAGCTCATGTTCCTTTGCACGCTGCCCTGTTCCCCAAGGACCCAATTCCAAGCCCTCCAAAAAAAATCAATGAGATAACAAGGAGATGAGTTGCAGCCAATATGGATTTGTCAAGAGCAAATCACATCAAGCCAATCTATCTTCCTCCTGCAACAGGCTAACAGGCTTTCGGCACAGACAGCACTACCTGTCAAACGTCTCAGCTTTAGAAAGGCTTTTGACACTGCCTTGCCTGCCATTCCCATAAGGCAGGGAAATATGGTCTTAAGAAAAACTGTGACAGGACAGGTATGAAACTGCTCAGATAACCACATGCAGAGGGCAGATACCAGCAGTTTTCTCTGCTACAAAGGAAGAACTTGTTGTTGAACAGGGTTTTGCAGGGGTCTGTCATATTCCAGCTCCGTTCAGGGCTTTCAATACTGACCTGGATGATAGAGCAAAGAGCAAACTTATTAAATTTACAGGTGACATGAAGGTGGGAAGGGCTGCAGGTACTTTCAGAAGACAGGATTAGACTGATGAGATCTTGATAGCTTGAGAAATGGCCTGAACTTCATCCTCTTTTCAGGCAGATACAAAGGCCTTTTTTTTTTTCCTCCTCAGGTAAGAATAAGAAGCCTGTCCAAGGACAAGAAAACAAGTTTTCAGGGACTACTGCTTCACCAGCCTTGCATATCAGAGCTGTTGACACTGCAAGGGGTCTGGCACCTCTTGTTCTTGACCCTACGACAGTAGCATCTAAGGTCCATAAAAAACTAGCAGCACGTTGCATCAGGCAGGCATGTATTCCAAGCATCCCTTTCCAAGCAGCCTGCAAACAGAATCAATATCAGGCTCAAAGGGCACTGACAAACATGAATTCCCATCCCTGACTGCTCTTCATCTACTGCATCACTGTCACCTCGTTGCAGCTGGCATATTCACCATCTCTTCCGAGAACAGCAGGGAAGGTGTTCCTATGCCAGCAGCACATCATGCTAATGATGACAGCTGAGCACATACTAGATCTGACTGCTGAGCACACCATACATGTTTCATAAAGTTGTCCCAACTGCCTAGAGCCCTTAGATCACCAGCTGCACCCAATTCTGCTCTCAGGTGATCTTCCTCTCCCCAGCTACTTTCCTTAACATCTTAACCTGCAGTCACTGCACGACCAAGCTTGCCACTGGAAGCAATCAAAGCACAAATAATGACCCAGCACTTCCAGACTTGGCATTTTCTGAAAAGCTATGGCCAAGCTCCTGCAATGTGCTACATCTCTGGCCCGCGAGGATGAGATGCTTGCATCCCCTCTCCACGTGACCTTTGGGCATTCCCCTCTGACCTCAGCTACTCCAACCATGCACTTGGTTCACCTTGGTGTGAGGTGGCTGGGAACAAGACCTTGCAGCCCTGGGAACCATCATGTCCCAGGTAAGTTCATTCACGGCCTGAGCAAGAAAGCAGAGCTTCCAAATAAGTTACATTTGTCTTCCTTGAAAGAGTTGCTTTCAGTAGCCATTGCAGGGAAGACTACAGTTGCAATGGATAGATTTGGCTCCTATGGAGGTGGCTAATGGGAACAGGACCCAACAGCTAAGGCAGAGGAGTAGGTGGCAGTGTCCTCCACAGCTGCCTTTGCAGAATGGCATTTCCCTCACCACACTCCCTGCGTGTCCAATACATGTTTGCCACGTGCTCCAAGAACCCTGAATGGGAAGCAGGTGCTTGAATGGCAGGCAGGACAGGCAGCCTGGGGAAGGAGTCAGTGTTGCACTTCAGGTTCAGAAGCATCCAGTTGGCTGACAAAACCCTCTTCATTGCTGTGGACACGAGCAAGGCAGATTACACAAAGCATCACCCAGACCGTGAGCTTTTAGCACCCTGTGGAACATGACTGAATGCCATCTTATTCCAGAAAGCAGTCAGAAATAAAGTGTTGCAGCACAAATTAGTGTCACTCAGGGTCATTTCAGGGCAAGTCTATTCATTGTGAAGGACAAGGCAATCTACGTATCAGGAACTTGACCAAGTTTAGAGAAAGGTCACAGGAAAAGATGAACTTGGCTTATATTTATTAGACACCAAAAAAGTCAGGAGCAAGACCAAGCCATCAAAGCAAGGCATTAGCACCTCTGTGATCAGCATCAATCTGTGAGCACCTGCCATCTTACTGGTGTGTAACGTGGTTTCCCTCCTGAGGGATGGGCTGGGCATGCCCATCTGAACACAGCTCCAGGCTAAGGGCACCCACAGCACCTGACAAGCGTGGCCCAGCCAAGGAAGGCTCTGCAGCCTGCCATTGCACTTCCTCCTTCAGGAGACCTTGGTTATTACTACTGCATGCTGAACAGCACGAGAAAGCCTGTGAAGTTTGTAACAGGATTGTCATCACTTCTGTCATTCACATGGGTGCCAGTGCCACAGGGGTGTCCTAGATCTCAGCCAAGATGGACCTGCAGCTAACAGACTGCAGTGGAAGCTGAACGTAACATACAAGCTACGTAAATTCACCACAAAATTGTGTTTTGAGTGCTGCAAGGCAGCGGTTAGCGATGCTATTGGCACAGTCAGCTCAGTTCTTAGCTCCTTGCGTCCCTTGTTGCCTTTAAGCCAGCGTGCCAGGGAACCCGTGACCAACACTTTCTATTAATGCCAGGATGGCAGCCCACGCACAGTGCCAGCACCTCGGCTATTCGCGCCTCTCGTCACCCATCAGCTACGCTGCAGCTGTATGACAGGCCTTACCTTGAAGCCTGCAGCGCACAGGAAGCTCCAGCTGCAGCACGCTCTGCATTCCTGAGTGCTCAGTAATCCTGTTAGCATGCCCGCAGCGGGCCGGTCCCTGCCTCACTGCTCCTGCTGCAGAGATCGAGGAGAAATCAGACCCGCAGCCCTGGCCCTCAGCTCCCCACAGACTCCCTGGCAGATCTAAGGCTGCCTTCCAGGATGCACGGCTGGCCACGGTACACTCAATCATCACAGAGCACCACTGTGCCTCGCACGAGGGCTCTCATCCACGCGCAGCAGCCAGCCTCCTTGGTCCCCCTGCTGAACACAAGTCATCATAAACATGTCCTGCTGCAAACAGCTGGGCTTCTTTGGGCTGCCTAATCTGACAGAAATACACCATGGCATGCGGATGCAAAGGAAATCTGTTGGAACATGGTACTCCACTGCAGGCATTTAGCCCTGGGAGGACACTGAAACACCCAGACCCTGACTGGCAGGCACCCTCACTGTAATGCAGGACTCGAAGATGCTCAGACACATACCCTGGGAGCACAGGAAGATCTCTACAGCCTGCACTAACAGTGGAGAGCTTACACACTCTTGGTCAGCCTGTTTATCTGATTCAAATTAGCGTGGCAGCTGTTAGGTTCATTGGGAACAGGACAACTGTTACAGATGTGAAAAGGAGAAGCGGGCTCTCCAATGCAGGCAATGACTGCCATGGCATAAAGTAACAGAAAGAGATTGTGTTTGTGCCTCTGCCAAGCTCATGCAATTCCCCCATGGCTTAGCTTCCTCATCTGTAAAGACAAGGACAGCTCTGCTCACCTATCAATCTGGTATCTGCATCAGCTAAGAAGAATGAAGGTCTGGTCCCACGAGGTTCTGATTCACACTGCTGAAGATGCTGCACTCTTTTAAGACAAGTTAATGGGAGCTCTGGTAAAGAGCAATCCACTTTGTTTGGATGTGCTGGAAGACATGACTTACAGAGGAAGGCAGCCTCAATGCCTCATCTTGCAGATTCCCAAACATCAGTGTAGGCCTTTTCCTTGCCTGCCTCTGCCAATTTTCATCACGAGCTGGACTGCTTTATTAGCATCTCTCCAAGGCGTCTCCCAGTGCTCTGAGCCCATCCCAGACTGCCTGGGCAGCGGTGGGTGAGGGCAGAGCCATTAGTGCTGCAGCACCATTATTGCTGCTGCCTGGGCTGGAATTAATGCAGCTCAGACACAGCGCAACGAAAATATTGACTTTCTAGCTAATCAAACCAGATTCCATGAAAGCTACAACTTCAAACCTCAGAAAAATATCCATCAAGGATTCATAAATATTTGAAAGTGCCAGACTGATTGCATCTGGATTACTGCAGCAGAGGGGCTGAGGTCAGGCTGAGAAGGAGATGGACTAGACAGCTTCTTAGACCTTGATGTCATGCGTCGCCCTGCAGCGCCAGGACTGCACAGACCTCGGCCTCTGATGGAGGATGACAGCCATTCCCCAGAACGATGCTGTCTGTGCTGGCACAGCCCTACTGACTTCAGAGCACCCAGCCTGCAGCAGGTCGCACCATCCCAGCTGCCGGGACCAGGAAGAAGACTAGAAGCCTGAGAACAAATTTGGTTGCTCAGTTTCTGGCTCTGGAATCAGAAACACAAAACAGGCCGGTGGGGTTTGGGTGCACCTGCTTTCCCTCTCGTCTCCAGGCTTATCTGTAAGCTTAGCATGATCAAATGGGGGGAAAAAAGACTTCTTGAAGAAAAAATGCTGACTTGGAATTGAAGCTTTCTGTGAGTGCCTCCCTCTTGCCAGAGCCGGCTGGCATTGCCACCTCCCTCACCGACTTCCCAGCCCAGCCAGGTGGGTCACAACATCCCCAGAAAGCTCCAGCTGGCCTCCTGGGGACGCAGGCTGTTTGTCTCCCCGCCAGCCGAGTCCCCTCACCTTCCTGCTATCCAGCCAGCCAAGGACAGCTGTATTTTCTTAACAACTTTTCCAAGGAAAACAAAATCCAAGTGAATGTGCAAGGTGCAACAAGTCAAGATGTGTTCAAGATACCTCACCCTACAGAGAAACTCCAACTTCTTACACGTAAATTCAACGCTAATTCTAACGTACAGGGGGATTTTCTTTATTTTTAAAAAGGGAAGCAGGATAACTAACTGCAGCTGAGCTGCAGAAGGCAGTGTGCAATGCCATTTCAGGCTGCCCTGGTCCTCCAAGTCTCTGGAGCCACATTCGTATGCAGAGAACACGGAGAGAACATAACACAAAGTCCTCTCTTGTGAAACTGCGTATTCAGCTCAAAGTCTAGAGAAAAAACAAATCTTACCCTGAAACACAACACTGCTTCACCACAAACTGATGTGAGGGCAGAGTCCCAGATGGACGGGAAGAGCCACGCTCCTGCGAGGGCAGGGCAGACACGAATCAGGTGGGGACTGAGGCAGGTAGGAGGGGAAAAAAGGTTGAGAGGCAGCAGCTGACTCAGCCTGGGCAGCAGGGGAGGCTCTGAGCTCCGGCTGGGTGAGCCAGAGGTGTGCAGTGCAGCACACGGTGCCTGATGGTCTGCGTGGGAAGAGAGCAGGAGATGCATGGGGAGAAGGGTGTTCCTAAAGCAGTGCAGTGATGCTGAGCTCAATCTCCAAAAAATGTTTAAAGTTCTTCCAAAATCCCATTTAGATGCACGAAAGCTGTCTGTGTGGTGCTGAAGCTAGAAGTTACATTTTCAAGGTCCTTCCCTGGATGAAGCCATGGCACTGGAGATGGGGCTCCCAGAAAGGAGCAGTTCCACGCTCACGGCACAGTGCTCAGCTCCTGTGGCTGTGCCTCTTGTTTCAGTGACTGCCACAGCAGGAGAGCTGACTGAGGGGCTCCCAGGATTCCAGCATTCAGTCCCTCCTCCATGATCCTTCTCTGTAACCTCTGAACTAACACAGCACAGCTCCACGCTGCAGCATCTCCTTGGTGGGAGATGTCTGGCCCCGCAGGGGCTGGCAAGGTGGGCTGCAGAGGTGGCTGGGGGAGGGCACACTGGGTACAGAGCTTGCACTAGTTAAGGAAATCAAAGCAGCCGTTTCCTCCTCACTGAGAATGGACTGAGACTTTCACAAGACAGTGATAGTAGGTACAGGACTGGAAAATGCTCCTTGCCCATAAGCTTCCTGGTGCAACCCCTCCTGTCTCTCACACTGGAGAGAATTTCCCTTTAACCCTATTCATTCCATAGCACTGCTGGCCCCTCCCCAGACATCTAAGTCTCACCCTCTATTTAAACAAGATTTTCCATCATCGCAAAAGAAACGATGATCACCTGAAGTAACCTGGTGAACCAGCTCAGATGCACAACACCCTGAATTTGACTCAGCACATCGGTGTGACCCCCAGGACCGATGTCAGGAGGGTGAGGCAGGGCTGCACATCAGCTCCGTGCCACACCGAGCAGAGCAGCACACCGAGCTGCCCTGCCCTGCCCTCCCCTCCTGGGTCAGCGCTCCTCCACCGTGCTGCCTGCACATAGCACATTGCTTCTTGCCATCATCCCCATCCTTGCTCCCCAGGGTGCAATTGCTCCTTCCCATGAAACAGAGGTGAAGGCTGAAACTTATTCTTTGCTTTAAGTAAAAGCCACTTAAAAAAAAAAATAGCAAGCTGTACTCTGAGTCTGCTCATGTAAATCAATGGGATGCTAGCAGATGTACCAAATATCCCCCAAAGTGCATGTGTCAGTGTATTTCTTTCTTCAGAGATCATTAATGGCTCATGACCAAGGTCAGGAGTCAAGTCTAAGACCTTGCTGCTGAGATAAAGGAGAGCCTTCGCTGTGTACAGAGCACAACCTGCCCAGCTAATAGACTCGCAGGAACTCCATTCCCAGACCTCAGCCATCCCCCAGCTTATCAATAATAGATGGCCATTTTAAAGCTGCTCTCTAGGAAGAGCTTCCCGAGCCTTTCCCACCCTTGGAGACCGTAAACATAGATGAGAAGACTGAAACACAGAGCAGATTGAAATCACTGCAACCAAAATCGCTTCAACGTGAGAATAAAAGCAAAGCACAATGCCAAGGTCTCCTGGAGAAGCAGAGGGTTCAGCAGCAAAGCTGAGCCCCCACCAGCCCCAGCAGGAAGGGCACCGCGCTCCGTGCACCCTCTGTCTCCTCGGAGGCTGTGGAGCAGATGGCAAGCTGTGAGCCCGGGGAAGGGGAGGGTGGTGAGATGCTGCATGTAAATAAGGCGCTAAGGGCTCCTGGTGTGACTGGCAGCAGCCAGGAAGGCTGCTCAGGGCTGCTGCAGGCACACGGTTAGCCGGCAGTAATGAGCAGGCGACGAGTGACTGATTCCATGTCAAGGTTGGGCGGTATCGATCCGAGATGCACGGCTGCAGCCCCACCACCTCAGAGGAGACGCGTGCTGATGGATCGCCTGCGAGGCCCACGTCTGCACAGAGAGGCACGGGAGCACCATGTTCCCCAGGAGCTGGGCAGCACCGTGCCTTTGGAGCCGTCCCAAGGTGCAAACTTCTGCCTGTTCCCAGGAGCAAATGAGGCGTCCCTTTTGTTGCTGCTCTCCTGTGCATCTTTTCATCAATAATTCCTGCCTGGGTTTAAAAGCAGAAAGCTGGGAAGACGTTTCTCCAAAGGGCTTATGGCATGGCTGCAGCAGCACAGCACTGCCCAAAGAGAGAGGAGCAGGAGCCACATCCCCTTGGATCACATCACCAAGGCAAGGCCCTGACAGGTTAGGGCTGCAGGTGGAGACCGTCCCTTGGAGGAGATGGGACATCCCTGCTCCTAGAGCTACCTTGGGCACCACATCCCTGCTCGGTCTGCAGGGCCTGAGGGGCTGAGATGGAGGATCTGCCATCACCAGTGGCTATGGATTTCTCTGGATCTTGTGTATCACTGTGCTTTTCCACCCCTCCTTGGCACAACCCTACTACTGCCTACAAAGACTAGCAACAGTCACAGCTCCAACACTATTTAAAGGCTGCCTCGAGGACTAGAAGTTAATTTTAAAACTGACTGACCTAAGCTCTCTGCCATACTACCTCAGGAGGAGACTGGAAGGGTGGGAGCACTGCTAATGCCTGTCTAAAGAGCATGTGTTTTACCTCCCAGCTCTTATTTCTCATTATTAATGTCAAGGTTTTTTAACAAAATTTGTCTTGGTCAATTAACTCAGGCAGGGTTGCTTGTAACATTCCAAATAAAGCCAGCCACATCCTGCGCTCAGAAAGACGAGCGAGCAGCTCAGGAAACGGGGGAATGGCAAGGGCAAGGCATGACTCACGGCCATGCACCCAGGCACTGGCAGACCCCGGCACGCTGCGGCTGCGGCTGCCCGCTGCCGGAGGAGATGAAAAGCCTGCTTGGAAGAAGAGTTGCCCAACAGATTGATCACAATAAAAGCATACTACAATTCACAAAGGAGCTTGTGATGGCACTGTGGCAGATTAAAAATAGGTGTCCCCTTTTCATAGAAAGATGTTACTTTTGCACCAAAATATCCCCTGTGCTGATTTGTACCAAATTCAATTGCAGTGCACGGCAACTCAAGGCAGAGTTGGATGTGCCATGGCCATAGGGGCCACCCAGCACCCTTGCATTTAGAGAAGAATTACATTATGGAAAACACAGCTGACCACACTTTTCACTAGTTATTGATGCCCTGCAGTGGGTCCCTTCACATGGCTCTTTTCCTTGACTGCACGGCCACTGCTGTTGAATTGGAAGGCAGTGACTGCAGGCATCCAAGAAGCGTGCAGGCACAGCCCTGTGAATCCTGAACTGCTGAACGAGCCCCACTCCCTTCCACGTGGGCTTCGGGCTGGCCCCAACCAAAAGGCACTGCTCCTGCACCACAGCAGCGAGGTGGCAGTCCCAAGTGCTTCCCATCCACAAGAAGGGATCAGTCCCAGGGAAATGCGGTCAATCTGGACTGAAGCTTTGACTATTAGAATTTCACCTCAGCTGAAAAAACTACCAAATTCAGCTCAAATTTAGGGTGCTCCTGGAAGCTGCACTTTCACATAAATGGAAGTGATTGCACAAACAGTGAGGAAGGATTTCTAAAAGCATCATCTGAACTCCCCGCTTTTTCCGAGGAGCGTGCTCACAGTGTATTTTTTGCCACAGGAATTACAGCACATGTCATTTCCAACAAGAACACGCACAGGGCTCACCGACATCTCAAATCTGAAACACGGGCAGCGCAGGCACAAACCAGCGGGTGCCTGAAGCAAGCGCTGCCTCCAGCCTCCCTGCAGGCCTTGCCCTGCACATCAGCTGCTAATGACGAGCTGCTAACAAGCAGCACGGGGGGACGGGCCCATGGGCTGCGTGGGCAGGGCAGAGCTCACTGCCCTGTCACCTGGGCTGGAGAAGCACCAGCAGCACGATCCCAGCTCAGAGCCCCTCGGCGGGGGCTCGCAGCCGGCCCAGCCTCCGTGCTGGCTCTGCGCTGCTCACCGCCGTGCACAGACCTGATGGCAGCCCCGCGGGTGGCTCCTGGTGCTTCTCCTGGCTGCAGCTCGCCGTGCCAGCGCCAGTGCCCCGCGGCCTGGCCAGCTCTGTGACGCTCACCCCCTGCCAAGAACAAACCCACACACGACTGAATCAGCGAAACACGTCGGTAAAAGGGCATCTCCTTATCTGCACCAGGAACACATGGAGAGCTGCAGCTAATGATAAATAAATGCCAATCTCTGACCCAGGAGCATGGAAAGATTAGTGCTTTGATTTATAATACAAACTAGAAAGCAGAGAAAAGCTAGACTGAGTTCTAACAATTCATGGAGTTTTAACTGATTGATTGCCGTTCGTTCAAGGATGAGGGCTGGGCTGTGTCCCTCTGGCAGCCCAGGACAGCAAAGTTTCAGTGACACAGCCACAGGAACCAGCTTTGGGCTGCCCCTGGCTAGCCAGCTCGTGGCAGCACGGCCCGCAGCACAGGGCCAGCAGCCAGCCAGCTGCACACACGTATCCTGGGGCACAGCAGCTCGTCCCACAGACCCGAGCCATGGAGCAAGCTGTACAGGCAGGAGCAGCCTCCCCAGCTAGCACAGAGCTCTGTGTGATGTCAAGTGCTGCAGATCACAAACAGGATCAACACCACACTCTCCTGCAAAACCAGCTCCGCGCTGAGGTCGCTGAATTGACGCTGACTAGAAGCAGAAGTAAACCTGACCCCATCGATTTTCATTTTCCAAGCAAAGGTGGGAGACTAGCGGTGCCAAGAGCAAAAGACTAATTTGGCAGCAGGGTTAATAATTATTTTATACTTAATATCCATGTTCTTGATCCCACCGAGATTTGAGATTTCTCTGGGCCCACATATTTGAGTCAAGTTGTGCACGCATTTAAATGACTGTGGGATCTAAGTCTAAGTTGTTACTAAACATCAGGTAAGCAAATTTGCTTAGTAGGATTTCTAATTTGCCATTATCCTTTTAAAATGTATTTGTTCTCTGCTAAATAGTAATAAATTAGCCTAACAGCAACCGTTCATATTTCTTTAGCATCTTGGAGGCATCTCAATACGTTTTACCAACCACAGCAGTCCAACGAGGCTAAACTAACTGACACAGGTAGGTCTCACAGGGCCTGGTTAGAAGATGGGCTCTTTACTGTAGAAAGCTAGAATTGTTCACTAACACACTGAAAAATGTATTTTTAATTCCAAGTGGGAAGGGAGAGGCACAGGAGCTCCGCAAGAAGAGTTTGAGCTGCTGATAGGAAGACATCCTTCAGCAGATTTCTGTACCCTGCCCACCTACCCTCTCCCCACCATCACACTCCAGCAAACTGAGAACTCAGGGCGAGCCCAGCCCTTTTAGGGAGGCTGGCTCAGCCCCACACAGCTGAGCTCTGGCACACAGGGACTCAGCTGGTGCCTTCACTGCTGCTCACACCAGGGCCACCAGCTGCCTCCCCGGCACGGCACCAGCTCTCCGCAGCTCTGGGATGCAGCAGAGCCCGGAGCACAGCCCAGGCCTGCCTGCATCTGACACTGGTTTAACAGCCAAGGACCAACAGGGACTCAAAACCTTTTATCCTGGGCTTACCTGCTCCCCAGAGCTCCCTCCTAGCTCCCATTCTCTCCCCAAGCACAGAAGAGGTGACAGACAAGCGTCTCTGAGCTGTAGCTCTGAACCCTCTCTGTTTTGGCACCTGTGGCTCCTCTCCACATCCCACAGCACGTACCACAGCCCTGTGCAATGCCCACAGCAGCAGAGGGGCCGGGCCAGGCTGACGCAGGGAAGCCATTGACCTCTCCCTCAAACAGCCACGTCCCAGCCACATCACTCTTCCTTCTCTGCCCACCAAACCAAGCTGTTCATTCGAGTGTAGCTGAATGGTAATGAAGCACTTGGTGGAAATAGATTTTTTGTTCTGCCTGGCCGTGGATTGCTGGAGACAGGGGTCATTAGCTATGCATCACTAGCGAGCAGCCCTTCCCTCATTAGCAGGCCGCTCGTCTCCTCCATCCCCCTATTTCATTGGTTCAAGAGAGTGTGCCCGGCCATCATTGCCCTCGCTAGAAGCTCAGCCTAATTGGCCTAGGAGAGATACAGGTTAAGAGCACGAGCAGCTCTGCAGCTAGCACGGATTTGCCAAGTCATGATTTTATGAGTTCAGGGAATTGCCTGCCCTCCAGCCCTGGAGCCTTAGGCACGGCACTTAACCCACCTGCCTGAGTCAGCTGAAGAGGATGGGCTGCTCCCAGCCCCCGTGGGTACAGGGGAAGAGCTGGCCCCCGGCGGGCTGCCAGCCGGATGGGGTAAGGTTACACTCTTCAATGTTTTGAGCCACATCACTCGGAAGCCATTTCCCAAAAGGACCTCAGGAGGCAGCCCCCACAGAAGAGGGGCACTTTGCTCCACAGAGGACGCAGCCCCACGCAGCGGGTGGGCAGCTTCCCCCCTGCTCCCTGGGCAGGCCCCTGCTGAGCCCCTCAGGCCTGCGTGCCTCAGCCATGGGGCAGCAGCCTGCACGGCTCCACACAGCCCCACGGCTGGCCCCACCAGCAGGGCTGGCGTGCCTCCGTCACTGCCTCCTCCCAGCTCTGCACTGGAGCTGGAGGGAAGGAAGGAGAGCAGGAAGAGCTATCCCCACCAAGCCCATCCACCACAGCCCACCTCCAGCTCCTCAGGTTTCCCCCTCAACTCACCCCTCGGCGAGCAGCTGCTCGAAGGCCTTCCCCCAGCTCCCGCAGAGGCTGTTCTCCTCTCGCCTTCCCCCGGGCTGGGGACATTTATCACCTCCACTCAGCGCCAGGTGCTCCAGCAGCCACCTGCCATCAGGTCTCTGCTGCGCGGCCCTGCCTGCCTGCGGCCACCTCGGGGCCAAGCAAGGGCACTCACCCTATTTTGGTACCACCTGGAACTTCCCTGTGAAGACACCAACGACTTCAGCTGTGCTCCACGTGTCAGGGTTTTGTCTGGGGCAGGGCTGGATTTCAGGCTCGCAGCTCACAGAGCGGACGGGGCTCTGTCAGGTTTCTGTGACCCGTGTTCTCCTCAGGCACTCGGTGCAGTGTTGGGGGCCAGCCTGAGCCCTCAGCGCAAGCCAGGCCTCAGCTGATCAGGGGAGAATGCAAGCAGACTGAGACAGATGGGAGACCCAGCACTGGCGAGCTCATCTCACAGCCTATTTCTAGAGCTGGAGGCCCTGAACGCCCCAAAAGGGAAAATGGCTCCAGAGGTTGCACCGATGTGGAGCAGCCTGGGACCACGTGTGCCTTGGGAGCTGGTAGGATTGCAAGGAGTCACAGAAAGACCGAAGAAAAAGCTTTAGGAGTAAGTCAACTTGCATCATCCTGACAAAATTCCCTGCAAACTGCTTGAAGAAATTTAATTATTTACGTTGACCAATGACACAGAGTTGTGCTTAAGGCCTTTTGGACAGCATTGTTCCTGCAGGCTTCCCCCTGCCCCCCGCAGCAGCACGTGTCTCGCTCTCTGGGAAGAGGCCAATACGTAACACAGACCCTGCCTATCTCACTAGAGCAGATCAGAAATTTTTCATCAAAGCACTGCTTTCCACCAAGAAAAATCAATTTTCATTTAAATCAACACGTTTCAGAAAATACTAATATCACAAAGGCTGTTCAATCGTCGTTCAATTTTTAAAAACGAAACAAAGCATTTTGATATCCTCAAGTGCCTCGTTCGAAATGACTCCTCCAAACAAAATCATTTTTTTTTGTATTTTAAAAATACCGGCAAGCTGCAGAGGCTGAAATAGAAATGAAATGTTTAATTTTGGAAGAACATATGCTTCATCAGAATTTTTAACGTTCGTTTCGGAGCCGAAGGAAGAACTGATGCTGCAGACTTTCTTGTCAAAAGGGAAGCTCGCTTCCTCCTAATGTTTATCACTTCTGCTGAGCGTTAACAACATGCAGAAATACTTCTCACTCCCCATGCGAACGCGCTGTGCAGATTCCTGTTCAATAGCCGCTGTGCTCCACCCCGGAGGCAGCTGCGTTTCAGCCCTCTGCAAATCCTCTATTTCATGTGCAAAGGGCTTTGGCTCTCGAGCTGACAGCAGTACGGTGACAGCAGCTCCTGCCATGGCTGGCCAGAGCAGCGAGCAATAGATCAGCATTCCTGTCGCACTTGCTGTCAGTACCCGGCCGTTAGTGGGCAAAGTGATGGATCCACCGGGACGGAATTAATTGAATCCCCATTCTACAGGCATCCCCCAGAGACAGAAGTTGGACAGAGCGATTCGTGTCTTTGGCACAGGAGTGTAGGTTTTGCTTTAAAGTACCTCTTTCCCAGAATATGTTTAAAAGTGATTAGCAATTGGCACATAAAAAACTGACAGAAAGCTTCATTACCTGTTAAAATTCAAACCTATGGGTGGCACAGCTCCTCTGCTCTGCATTCACCAGGACTGGAGAGACCAGGGAAAGGGGGAGCGTGGGCCACCTGCCCTCTCAGAACAGCCCTGGAAGGACCTGGCAAACCCAGCTCTTGCCTCTGGGCACCACATCCCTTGGGTTCTCCCCTAACACCCCCTGGAAAAGAACCAACAAGTGATTAGCACCCGCCTGTACAAGCAGGGCTGAGGCATCTGCCAGCCTCGCACAGGGCACTGAGCAGCCACGGCTGGAGAAGGGGGTTCTCTGCCGCAGCAGGTGAAGGAATCCGCTCTTGATTCAACGTCCGCCATTCCAACTTCCTCACTGGAGGAAGAAGCAGAGGGTTTGCTGTTCCTGTCCCAGTGGCCACCAGAGTTAATGGGCTTTTTGCAAGGAAAGAAAGGCACGTGGAAAAGGGAACACTTAAAATGAAACATGCAAAAGAAATGCTGCTCAGTGCCCTCCTGGAGGGAGCTTGGAGCCAGGCTCCCTTCCAGGCAGCGCATGTGAAGGTGTGGGGACTCGCAGGGCTCGGCAGCAACGGGGTTCCTGGAACACACGGACGTCAGGCATGCTCCCAGGGGACAAACAGCTTCTGAGTCATATCACAGCCTTCAAACGCAGGTTTGGGGCACTGGGTAATGAAGGGATGTGGAAAGAAGCCTTGAAAGCACTGGGTTTTTCATCTTTTAGTGAGGTGGCATGGGAAGGGGTGGGATCGTGTGTCTCGGTGGTGGAGCAATTCATGAGGCCCACAAGCCTGCCTGAAAGGAGGCAAGGCAGTCCTAGAGAGATCAATCACAATTTTATCTACCCTTTTCAAGTTCTCATTTCTTTTTATCCCACACCGCCTGATAAAATCTCTGCCTCAAACATGGGTAAGGAGATAGAGCTTCATTATATTATTCCAAAAACATTAGATGCTGTAGGCTTTGCCCTTTTATGAGTTCACTTTGCTGGCGCTCCCCTCTCTGCCCCCCCAAATCTCTTCCCTTTAATATTTTTTTCTCTCCAAGCCAGAACAACAGGCACAAAACTAATTATGTGATATTTCAGATCCATGTTGTGTTAATGGCACCAGATCGCGTGTGACATTTCCGACTTGTTAGACTATTATTCTCGCTTATTGTTATCTCTGCCGCTCTGAATACAGGCTCAGGGCTTTATATCCCCCCCATGCACCAGGCTCCCACCCCCTTTTCCCTCTCTTGTTCTCATTTATCAGCTTGGGAGAATCTGCAGAATATTAAACTGGACCATGCTGGATAGCTCTGCTCGTTGTGGGCACAGGTGGAAGGTAGAAATGATGGAGAAGAGAAAGGCAGGCAAAAACAAATGCCAACAGGGGCTTGTGGAGAAGAGCCACCATAGCCAGAGACTGTCTGGGGGTATCGCTGGCCTTAAGTGGAGTTGTGTTGGGCTGAGGGAAAGTGTCCATCCCTCAGGTGTCCTTCCAGTGACGACCAGCATTCTCACCTGGCTTGTGTTCCCCAGGGACGGATGGGATGCCACGAAGGACTCTTGTGATCAAATCATCTTCCGAATTTCTTGCTAGAAAAGACAAAATTGTTGCTTCTGCTTGGGCCTATGGGACTGGCCTTAGGGTGTGGAGGCAGCGTGCTTCCCAGTCCTGAGCTCCCGGGCTCCTCGAGGTGACAGCAGGGGAAAACATACCCCTGTCCTTAACAGAAGATGTACTGGTGGGTCACATCACACCTATGGCTTCTGCTGCTGACCGTAAACCCAAAGAAATGTCCTTTAACTCTAGGTTTAGTGATGGAGGCTGAGGTCCAAAAGCACAGCAGCCCAGCAAACACCGGCTGCTTTGTAGCCGCAGCACAAGGCAGAACCAATGGAGGATTGAGGAAAGCAGTGCTCCTGCCACTGTACACCTCTCGAGCAAATATCTGCAATGCTGCCTCGGGGACAGAGCTTCCTAAGGGAGTACTGCTGCCCAGCTGCCTCCCTTTTGTTCATGGTCCTGGGGGGCAGGGGAATACCCCATCATGTCGGACAGTGTGAGTTGCTCCTTCACCTGCCTGAAGAGCTCTGCTACTCCTGGGGATGCTGAAGGTATTGGCCCAAACGCTGCCATCGTTTTGTTTCACTTCCTGAATGATTGTGCTCCTGGGTCTCTTTAGTCATACAAATATAGCAGCTGATTTGTCTCCGTGCAGCACTCAGCAAGATGGAGGATGCCAAGTTCCTCCCGCTGATTCAGGCAGTGGCTGTGCAATCATTTCAGCACAGAGGCTACAGGGAAAAAAAAGACTAAGAGGGTCCTCCTGCCCCCACTCCTCCTCACTGGGCCTTCCCAGCCTGCTGCAAATCACTCTTCCCTCTCCATCCAACTTCCCTCACTCCCTTCCAGCCTCACCCCTTTCCTGCTCCCTGCTGTCACGACCCTGTGCTGCCAGAGCAGCGCTGCAGAGGACCCTGCCTGCCTGGCTCCAGCCAGCAGGTCTCTGAAACTCCTATTACTCTGCTACACATCTCAGGAGAGATTTAAATTAGTAACTAAAACAGGACCAAAGCACTAACTTCAGGCTCCGTGTCATGGTCATCCAAGATGTTTAACTGTCCACATGCTCCCTGGCCTGTGCTAGCCAGCACTCTCCCAGACAGTCCTGGACACAATTCAGGGGATGTCATGAGCCAGGGGCTGTCAACAGTGAACTGCAGGAGAGAGGCCAAAGTTTAGTTGTATCAGCACAAACCACACCACGTCACTTCCCCTCAGGACCCCAGGATGGATGCTGGCTTGTTATATTTACTAGAACAGATACAACCTTGGTACAAATGAGCATTAGAGAGGACTCCTTGCCAGGAACATAATCTCCAATTTTGTTCCTCTAGGGCTCAATCCAGCAAGAGTTTGCAATCAGGCAGTGTACCCTCCATGCCAAGGAGCTGGGAGGAAGCTGCAATATCAAAACCCAAACATTCAGGGTAAATTGCCTTGTGTAACTCTGAGCCTCTCCTGGTTTAATCCTCATCCAACTTTGATGCCATCAGGAGGGCTGGAAGCCTCACCAGCTGCCCGCTGCAGGAGCCCTTCTGCCGGAAATCTGGGAGGCCACAGGTGCAGGCAGGGCTCTGCGAGTTCCCAGACAGGACTGGGTTGTCTGTACGAGTCTGTGGGCTGTCGGTTATTTAACAGACACACAAAGAGACCCGAAATAAACTTCAGCTGGGAACAGGCTGCTTCCAGGAGCATCTGCAGGGATCTGCTGCAGGGAACAGCCTGATGGGATCTGCTCCAGGAAACAGTGCTGTGCCACTGCCACGCGCCCACGGGGCCCCGGGCAAGGGAGGGCAGCACGTGGGTCTCTTCACAACAGCTCTGTCTGGAGACACTCAGGTTGCCCTCCTGGTCTGTAGCCCACTGAAGTGCTGGCTTGGAGCAGCTCCAGGTTCAGACCCCATTTCGGTGGGCCCTCTGCCCCTTTCTTGAAGGCAGTAACTCAAAGGAGACTTCTTACCAAGGAAAAGGGCTGTGGGGTCTGTCACTCCTGCTTCAGCCCCGTGTGCTGTCAGCCCCCATTTGCAAGCACCCCTGCCTAAGGACGTGCCTGTTCTCCCTGCCAGCTCCCAGCCCACCCTGCACCCTCCCCAGCCCCACGCTGCCCCTCTGCCCCGGCTCAGCAGCAGCAGCTGCAGCACAATATGCTCCACAGCTTGCTAAGGGGGAAGGGATGAGCAGCAAGATATAAATAAATAAAATAAAATACGTCTGGCTTAATCCTTTTATCACTGCACTTCTTTCAGTCGTTTACAGAGATAATAATCACCCAGGCTCTGCAGGAAGCACGATGGAAGCCAGCACAGAAGCCCAGTGGCAGCACCCTGCTCTCTCATCTGCTGTCACTGGGGTGTGAGGCCAGAAACCAAAGCCTGAGCAGGGCCGGGCCAGCAGCTCGCCCAGCACCCGCAGCCAGCGGGCACCAGCAGGGCCTGAGAGCTGGGGAGGGGCAGACCCGGGGCAAACACCTCTGCAGAGGTAAGGGAAGAGCAGAGAGAGGAAGCAACGTGAAATGGCACAACAAGGAACAGAGAGGGAGGGAAGAGACAATGTGGCAAAAAGCAAAGCCAGCACATGCATCAGGAAATTTAAAGCCTGTCAGCAAAACGCTGTTTTCCTTGCAGACAAGGGGAAGATAAATGAGAGCCAGAAGTGCCACTGCTGGTCTGCAGGGTCTGGAAGACCTGCCCAGGTCTCGTGGCGGCTCTGCCCTGGAGGCAGGACCAGCTGGAGCTGTCCAGGTTCCCCACTGTGTCCCCAGCACTCCCCTAGGTGTGACCTCATGGCCACTCTCTGCTGCGTTTGTGAGGAAGCCAGAGAGAAAAGCATCCTGCAGGGCAAGGGCAGGAGAGTCACAGCAGGCTCCTCCTGGGGAGCAGTGGGCTCTGAGCTGCTGCTGGCTGAGAGCCACCCAAACACAACAGCAGAAAGAGCTCAGCATGTGCACTCCTCTTACCACATGTTGACTCAACTGCTCCCACATAAAATGGCAGCTGTCTCCTCAAGCAAACAGATGCCTTCGTAGCTTTAAAGGGCAGTGGATCAAGGTCAACTTTTCCCAGGGCTTGCCACCTCCTCCTTTTCCTTTCAGCTGTAGCACATCAGTCCTCTGGCCCTTGGACACATCTCTTCCAGGCAGTCAGGTTCCCCGAGGCGCAGCACCTTCCCCCTGCTCTCCCCACCACAGAGCTCCTTGCGTAATGCCCACTCCAAGGGGAAGGGCCCCCCAGGAGGCTCAGGCCGAGCTTTTGTGGGCAATCTTTGCTGATCTTGGTGAGTTTTAGCCCAATCCTTTCCTTCAAGCTCCTTCAAGGTGCCCAGCCAGCTGCAGGCCCAAGTGGCTCCACACACCCTGTCCATGCCTCCGTGCACGGAGAGCGCTCCCTGAGTGAGAAGCACCAGGGCTTCACTCTGCCTGCCCCATGGAGGGCAGCAGTGCCCAGGGAGGGACGGGGAGAACACAGCAGCTTAATTCTGTGTTTTCCTACATGGGACTGTTGTCAGTGCTGAGAACACGGAACTGAACAACAGGTGAAAACTAGCAAAAAGCAAATCCCCAGAGAGCAGCTTTCCTGCTGCTGGCAGGGACATCCCGCTGACCAGCACAGAGCCCCGGGCTGCCCTCCTGGTCCGGTTCTCCCCTGCACTTCCAGGGCACCTTCCTAAAACCTGACCTTCATGCTACAAACCTGCGGCTGATTGCTGAGTAAGACACTTCCCCTGGGTGATTTAGCAGGGACTGTCGAGGGACTGCAGTTTGTCTGGATTAGCAGAATTCACCAGGCAGTGGCACGGCCCACCTGCCTGTCTGCTCTCCTTGCTCATCTCTTCTCGCTGCCCCAGCCATCCTGGGCCCTTCTCACCAAACAGCCCTGAGCTTTCAGGAGGGGGAGAAGTCAAGCAGGGACAAAGGTGTTGGGCTGCCTCTGCCCTTTTCCTTCCCTGTCATAAAGCTCTCAGGGCCAGCCCTGCAGTCAGGGGAATATTATCTCTCCGTGCTGCTGTTAATCTCTTTATGGCATCATTTGACCCTTTCTAACATCCATTGATTTTTGAACTCCCCTTTGCAGCAACTCATCAGATCCCTCTGGTCTAAATTACCAAACATCAGTACCAGGGCAAAACATGGGACCAAATAAAGCAAGAGGGAAAAGCCCGTTCAGTGACCGTGCCCTCACTGGCCGCTTTCGAGGCCCCTTCTTGCCGCCCCTCTCAGCCTCCCCTCCACGGGCATCCCACGGATGCAGCTCAGGCAGCTCCCTCCCACCTTGCAGCCTACCAGAGGGTGCTTGGAGGGTGGGCACAATGGTGGCCCCACTGCCTGGCAGTGGGTACCAAGTCACCTAGCATCGCCCCTGGCCTTCCAGCCCTGTGCCACCCTGGGCACTGCCACTTTGGGGCATGGCCCTTGGCAAAGGTGCTGCTACCTGCACGGCTGAGATGGCCACATCCACCAGAAGCTGCTGGCCAGGCCTTTCCTGAGCAGCCTAATGGGGCAACTCAACAAGAGCTGACGGCTGCTGCTTTTAATTTAGCGGTGAAATGACTTCTCGCTCCAGATTAATATGTTTTAATTTATTTCTGTTTTCCCGAGCTTGCCCCTTGTCCAGCAGTGGCTGTCTCCTTGCCTCATTCTCACTACTTGTCCTAATGAAATACTGAGCTGTATTGTCTACTATTACGGTAAAATACACAATATATCACACTGATGCATTCTGTGAGTATGACATAAAAGTGACGAATGTGCTCTGGCCAAACATTTAAATGTATTCATCTCGCATTAGTGAAAAATGAATATTAATACGCTGGAAAATGGCTCGGGTGATGAGGGCTTTGTGTCATACTAGAGAGGACACTTCATTCCTTCCCCATTTTTCAGACAGCACTGGCCCTGCTCCTGACATGAGCCTCAGGATATCTCGCACAGGCCCGCTCAGCGAGCTGCAGCTGGGGCTGCAGAGGGTGAACGCAACACGGAGCTGAGGCCCGTGGCAGCGAGAGGAATGAAGTTCCCACCTGGTGACAAGCTGGGCTGGGCCATGGATTCGATCAGGAAGCACCACCAATTCATCCTGTGGTAGCAGCTAGCTGCCTCAGCATCCTCTGGACAGATGGCTGGAGTGGCAGAGTGGGGAGAGCCACCTGGGGACGTGATGCAGCAATCTGCCAACCTGCACATCCCCCCTTCGCTGCCCCTGCCGCCCCAGTCCCTTGCTGTCAGTCTGAAGTACAGGATTACAAGGGACTGTGAGCTGAGCCCTCCAGAAGGCTCTGCTCTTGGCTTGCCTCGCATCCAGGACCCCTGGTTTAATGGGAGCGTCCAGGTAGCACGCTCTGACAGCCCTGTTTTATCACAGCGCTGCGAGCAGGACTACACCAAGTGAGCTCGTGCTGTCCAGAGCTGGCTTGGATAAATCTGGGAAGTCAGATAGTGCCAGCTGTGTTTTACGGGGAATGCATTCTCTGGGCTGGCTGTGAATTCTTGATACACTCACGAAGAATAAGAATCTGAGTATTTATCTGCTCATCAAATTTGTGCTCTGCATTTGTGGATGTTTATGGCCCCGTCCCTTGAAATTCCACCTTTTTTGCAAAGAGCAAGTAACTCTTCCCAGGATCTCAGCCCTGCTCGACAGAACAGATTTAGAGGGCTGGGGTGGTATCTAAGTGAAAATGGTCCTGCCTTCCTCTGCACTGCAAATACCTCATGATCTGTCCTGTGTTTGTTAGCATCCCTGCTGCCAGTTTCTTCAACCTCTGTCAAAGTTAAAGGCCTCCACGAGGGCTAAAAGGATGGTGGGATCCGTTCATCAAATGTGGATTTGGCTGGATTCACTGCTGAGCACAAGTTTGTCTCAGCTTTTCATAATTACTGCCCTACTCTGTGAGGTGCTGTATAGTAGCTAATGAGCGCAGTGGTGACTATAACACACTTTACAATTAGGCTCCTTCATTATTGCATCGTGTGATTTCCATAACCACAGCCGCATGTCTGCTAATTTATAGGGCATGTACAACAGCATATACTAAATGAAGAGGAAAAGCAACAATTTTAATGTATCAGTATAAAAAGCCCTTTCCTCAACTCTGATCTGAAAGACACGAGCACCAAACGTGGCTCCATCCAAGGCCTGCATACCGACACCGCTCCCCTGGCGGTACCAGCGGTCCCATTGGACATTCACATACTTACAGACAGCTCTTGCCCCAAATAAATCCCATATAAGCAAGACAAAGTGGGGAGAGGTAAGGGGGATTTTCACCTTATCTTAGTGATATCTCAGGCAATGCTGTCAGACATAGTTCCTTGGACGCCGCAGCTCTCCCAGGTTCCCTGGTCGTGGCTAACCCAGTGCCAGGGGTTGTGCCAAGCTCACCAGGCTTCATTTGCCTTCAGCAGACAAGCAGTTCCACGCCAGGCCTACCACATCCACTTCTCTCCCTCCAGCCAGTGCTTCAGAAGACAAAACAAGTACACGCTGTATTATCATGGATACCAAAACTCCGGACTGCAAACCCAGGGCCAGCCCGACAGCTCCAGCAATGTGCACCTCCAGCAGCACGGCTCCAAGATGCCTTCCCTGTGCCCCGCACCCTGTGCACGCCGAGCCTCTCCCACGGCCACGAGCAGCAGAACAAAACGAGCCTCAAGAGCAGCCCCAAAGGAATTGCTTGTGCCCGTACCGCTCGGCGCTGCCTTTCATCTCCAGCGAGTGGGCCCTTCTACAGCACCATCAATACAGGATGGGGAAGGGATCGTTAGATGTGGCACTTCCATCAATATCTCTAAAAGGAACAGGCGACGTGACAAAAGGTGAACCTGAGACCTCTTCAGACTGGAGACAAAGAAATTACAAGGATCTTTTATTTTAGATGGGTTAGCATTTTGGTTTATATCTATATCTATACCTAATTTATATGTCTAGAGATAAAACATCCATTTTGCCTTTGTGAATGGGAAGGGGAGACTGAAAGCTACAACCTTTGCCTAGAAGACTAAATGGCCTTTGGAACAGCCTGATAAGTGATAAAAACAACCTGCAAAAGCACGTATCCTTGCATCATTTAAGATGACCTTTTAGAAGGGAGATACAGGAAAAGGGGAGAAAATGAAGAGGAAAAAAAAAAAAAGCTGGGGAGAAACAGAATTTTAAAACCAAACATCCACCATTGGCACATGAAACAGCTGCCGCTAGAACAAGAAAATAAAAATAAAAATAAAAGTAAGAATAAAAAAGAGATTCAACATTTTATTTCCCCCTATCAAACAATATATCCTAGCTAATGGTAAGAGAATAAAAAATTACCCGATGCGGCCCGCGAGAGGCAAGAGAGGAAGAGGAGAGAACAGGGGAGAGGGAGGAGAGAAAGGTTATTATAAATGTGTCAAGCTTGTTTATGGCCCCTTATCAGCAAGCGCAGCGGAAAGAGAGAGCCTCCGTTAGTGCATTTAGAAAGTGTTTGGCAGCTTTGTTTGGGAATGTAAATAATCTTTACATCCAGGAGCATTTCCGCCCGGAGGAGCACGCAGCAGCGGCGTTCTGCAGGGCTCTGGCAGCGCTGCTGGGCTCGGCCCTGGGGGCTTCGTCCGAGGGCCCCAGGTGCTGCTCCGTGGAAGGGCCTCACTGGGAATATAAAGATGTTCAGGGGAGGACCTGAGGCCATGGGAAATCCTTCACCCAAGGCAGGCTGCCTTGCCTCCTCCCCGGAGGCAGGGGTCAGACGCCCGCCCAGCGCTGCTGCCGGCCCCTCCTGCAGCTGGCAGGCCCCACTGGTACATCGTCCCCCTTGTTCGTGGGGAGCATAAACCACGAGGAACGCCCAGGCTCTGAAGAGGGCTGACGCCCCATTTCTCACAGGCAGGACAGGGAGGGAGGGCCCGGAGAGCAGTGACAGAGCTGAACCAGGACAGTGCAGGGAACGTGGAGAAGAAGGAGGGCCCCGCCGTGCCCCCCCGCTGCGGCACAGGAGAGCCATGCTCCTCAATTAATGCCGATGCAGCGGTTAACGCATCTCCCTCTGGGGATGAAGGATTTGCCCTGTGTTTCAATGAGACGTTCAGAACCGCACTCATCACTCCTGGAAATGGCTCTCCGCTGGGCTGTCACCTCACAGGCAGGCACAGGGCCGCGCCGGGGCCGGGCAGCGTGAGGGGAACACGTGTGGTGCAGGACGGGCTGGTGCAGCCCACGGGGACAGGCCCTGCCGCAGCCATGGGCCGCCCTGAGGTGCCCACCAGGGCAGGTCGCAGCCCGGCCCTGAGCGACCCGGCCCGAACCCCAGATACCGCGGGATGGAAACATGCAGAAGACTGAGGAGAAGCACCTGCTCCCTGTGCAGACCTCCCAGCACGGGATGAACAGCCTGGAGCCATCTGTACCTTCATTTCCCCCCCAGCAGCCAGCAGTACGTCAGACACAACGGCAGCAGGCAGCAGGAGGGAAATGCAGGCTGGTCAGGGCGGGCCTGCTGTCCCCTGGTCTCACCCTTCATCCTTCCCGTGTCTCCCCAGGCAGCACGCACCCTGACTTTGTAGAGCACAGGGCTCACAGGGAGCAGACAGCTTTGCTGCCCCTGTACAGCTGGGCTCCCCCAGCCAGCACAGCACAGGACAGGGGGAACAGCCCTGGAGAAGCAACAGATCGGCAGGGAAACGAACACACCCAGGTCTCTGCCTTGCTGTGCCTTGGTGGCCCAATCCAGCAGGCACCTCCCATAAAAGCTGTGAGACAAACAGCTGTGGGGCCATCTCCACCAGCAGCATCTGACCAGGAGACAACGAATGGAAGTCCAAAGGCCTTTTTTACACTCTTATTGCTCTTCGAGATTCTTCACATCTGCTTTATGAGGAGGTGTGGCTATAATAATAAAGCATACGCAGATTTTCTATGAACCCAGCATAAGAGCAAAAGGTGAATTCTTCTAACTCACCACACCAGCACTTCCCAGGAGGTACTGGCATGCTGTCAAACCTGCAACACCTGCCTGCTAAGGAGCCCACAAACCCACCTTCCTGCCCAGTGCAAATCATCACATAAAGGAATTCAAATGCAGCTGTGTTGTATTTACTGCAAAGCACGACCTGCATGCAGGCAAGGGAAGGAATGCTTGAGCAGGAGGAGTAAATGACTATCGCAGGCAGAAAACCCACTGCAATTCATGCATCACACAAATGGTTGTGTATATTAAAGCAATGAGGACAACGGGTATTGATTTAGCACAAGTATCGAGAGTCCCAGGTGCTAAAACCTGAAGAAATACAAACTGTGCTGGGCAGAATAACAACAAAACGAAATGATAAAAGGATATGAGTGTTTGAAAAGACGCGTAGGACGGGCCATAAATTCTAATAATCCATATTTCTCGAAAGCAGCAGCTATTGACTCAAAAACAAAAGAGCGGGCATTGTAATGTAACAAATGTCAGACGGGATAGCAGCAGGAATTCAATTTGCTCTGGCCATATATCAACTTGAAACTTAATGTAATGGCACGTAGTTAAAGCTGCACCCTCACTTAATGGCTATTACCAGTCCTGGGTGGGTTTTCCAGCAAGCATAAAGCAGTGAGTAATTGGCCCCACTCTGCCTGCATCACTGCTAATGAAAAAAAAAAGTGCTATAGCCTGCCAGCAGCAGGAGAAGGGGAAGGCAGGGAACCCAGGCAGAAGCAGGCAGCAGTAGAGCTGCCAAGAGCTTCCCCTGCCAGGATCCCATGAGAGAGCTTGAGGAAACACCTCTGGGTCTTTGCTGACCAGCGTCTCCGCCGTGTGAGGGCTGGATCCTTAAAGCAGCAGCCTGACATCCCTGTCAGCCTCCTCTGCAAACTGGATTCAGGCCCGCTGGAAGCAAAAGGGGAGCTACCCTGGACGGTTACACCTCATCCAGCTCCTAAGCATGCACTATTTATTACTGCTAGGGCAGTGGCTCTGCAGTCAGCCAATTAAGGCTATTGTAATTACTTCTCTTCAGTGACTGCAAACGGCCGAGTTAAACGACAGATTTCCCGTTCAACAGTCACTGCGGCTGCTGAAGTGAAGAAGCAAAAGTGTGGGCATTGCTGAGAATATGCTCTTACCATATGTTAGAGGCAAGAGACACTTACTGAATGGATGGAAGAGGCGGAGGAGGAGGGAGGAGGCCTGGATGTGGGACAGGAACCTTTGCAGCAATGAAGCATCCAAAGCAATCGAGGGAGGGCATAGACGTAAAGCAGTCCTCATCACTTTACTGCAGAGGGGCAGGGGCATTCCCAAGAGGCACATTGTAGTTTCTACCAAGAGCAAAGCTTGCAAAATGCCACTCCAAATTTCAGGACAGTTTTGGAACAATCAAAAGTAAGAGCTGCTCCTGGGAGAAACTCTCCCAGGTTTGTCTCTGAGCCTAACGCGTGGCAGGAAAGGGCTCAGGGAGCTCAGTCGGCGCGTGCTGACCTGCCTGCAGCACCCACCGGGTACATACACTCCGTGTCATGAAACACAGAATCGTGGCCTTTGGGAATGATTACTTTGTGGGAATGATGCTTTCGGTGCTTCTCGGGAGGCTAAATGCTTTCTACAGCCTTTTATCAAAGCAATAAAGTAACAGGGAGCTTGGTCTCAGCTTTATGTCCTCATTTACCATGAACCCCATCGAGAGCTTGCAGAGATGTCTCATGGGACATGGCACGCTGCAAGCAAAGGGGTGGCACTGCCAGTGCTCATTGTGCCACACTGCTTCCAGACATGTCAGGTTCTCACGCGGAGAAGCTGCTGGGCTCAGCAGATGGTGCCTCTGGGACTCGAGGTTCTCATTTTGCTGAGAGTTTTCCTGCATCCATCCAGGGGTGAGGACACAGCCTAGCCACAACACCACTAAGAACAAGGGGAAAAGCCCAACCCTCTTGTTCAGCATGGCTCTTGAAGCCAGGCTCAGACTGGAGGGAGGAATTAGATTTTAGGGTTGATCAGAAAGCCAACAAATGCGTGAGGAGCACAGAAAGCTGAGTGTGCCCCTGGGAATCAGACCTTATGAGTGAGAAAGCGGAAGGGGGAGCGAGTTCACACAAACCCACATCCCAGATTAAATCTTGTCTTTAAACCCTGAGTTCCAGCAACAGTATCTGTTCTAATGCCTACAGGCCTTGCTTTCCTCAGCAATCTCAGCCATCAGCCTCCTGTGACTGACAACTCTAGGAATGAATCTCTTTTGAAGCTGACAAAACTCACTCTGAACTGCTTTTCTCTGGAGCTCTGTTTATCTGAGGCTGACACTGAAGAAAGCTGCTCGGAAGCAATCACGGCCGATAGCAGCAGCGTCTGTTTACCCCCCAGACCTGCACTGATGCAGCAACAGCCACCAAGCGTGGCCAAGGGCAGCCTTGGCAGGAGCAGTACCTGCCAAGGAGCAGCTGTCTGGTTCTCTGTTCCCCAGGCTCCTTCCCCTCTGCAGGCCAACAATGCCGTGGGCAGGGCCCTGTCTGCTTCCCAAGGGCACCTGGGGCAGGCTGCGTGGCAGAGGGGGACCCGGCTCCACTCACAATGGAGCAGTTGGAAATATTCCCCGTGTCTGTTTACTGCCCCATAAAGATTTTATGCACTGCGTTTAGCCTCGTGTCTCTGCATTCATCGCGTTAAACGCCGAGCATTTTGCTTTAATGCCATGGTGGCTACAAGCAGGAATACTTAACTTCAATAAATAAGAAGTAATCACATTTTCCCAGCGAATGGATTGAAAATGGCCACTGGGAGAGTTCACTTTCTGAAGTTCAATGCCAGGGGCTGTCGCTGGGGGTTTCCAGCAAACTACAGACACTGTGGAGCATCCCCAGGAAAAAAAAAAAAAGTATAAATAATAAAGCATATGCATCTTTTAATTGAGGAACTGGTCTGTAGCTTGGGCACAGCACGCTTGTGCCCAAAAGCCAGCATTAAACATTCGAATTTCGGCAATGGAGGGAAAGAGGGCCAGAAACAGATGGACTAAACCTCTGCTGCATTTGTGAGTAAAATCTACTGGAAAAGCACATTAGTGCTCCTTGGGAACTAGAGCATTTCGCTGCAGAACACACACACACAGAGGAGCTTCTCAAGTGAGTCCAGATTATCGCAACAGACTCCCAGGCACAGCTTCTGCAGGTCTCTAACTAGCTTGATGGACAAACACACCTCTTATCCACCTGGAAGCTCCAGGCACTACCATCAGCTGAATTCCTCTCGGTGCAGTAAGTCCCTCCTTGAGGTGGAAGCTTGACCAGCTTACAAAGCCACACGTCGTCCTGCGATCTAGATGTCCACTGTCAGGAAGAGCTCAGTGTCTTATGAGACAATGGCTTCATTGTGGCACCCAACCAGAGCGTTATCAGGAAAGGAAGGTCAGCAATGTGTTAACCAAGTGTGACTGAGATGCTGCCTTGCAAGAAGACTTGACCAAGAAGGTCAGAATCTAACCAAGTGTCTCCTGACAATGTCAAAACACTTTGACGCTTTGATTGGTTCACATGTGGTAACTGTATTATTCCCCTCTCTCTAAAGACATTTCCCACCTCTCTCCTCCACTCCCTGCCTCTGAACTTCTCTCTGCTCCAGCCTTTTTATCTAATACTGGCCCTCCTCATTTCCTTTATGCTGTTTTCTACTCATTCTACCAACAAGAAGTTCAACTCAACTAATTTGCACCCCAAATTTACACCAGACTCCCAAATCCATCACGCAACTGTCAGCCATAACATTAGGAAACAACAGTTCAACCCCTTCTGCAACACATCACTCGCCAATAAACTCTCTTACTTCCCAAATATTGGTTCCTGCTAACATCCGGTTCCATTACAGTTGTCTAAATCTAGTTCTTGGCTATGGACAAGAAATACAATCCAAAATGGGCCTGACCTACAAGGTACTTTTTCAGAGGCATGGGTCGAGTTGACTCTTGCAAACCTGATGCTCTTTACAACAGAACTTCTCCTCCAAAAGATGAGAAATAGGGGTAAGTAGAGATGATGCCTACTAGAAGGCAATACTGGGCCCTGCTGAAAACACTCTCCTTGCAGTTCCCAGACCGTTAGAATCCAAAATCACACTGGTGTTTGTACAAAGTTGTTTGAAGCTTCAGGCTATCAGCTTCACTAAATTGTTCCTGAAAACTTCACTGTGAGACACTAGAAGTGAAACCTGAGATGGTGGTTGACTTGCAGCTGTGCTCTACAGCTCACCCATGGCATCTATTCCCAGCCATAGAGGGACGCTAGGAATTAGGACATGGAGACATAACGTACGAAGCTCATTTGCTTTCTCCATCTCATTCTTTCTTTCTCTCTACAGCAAAATGGCAATTCTGAAGACAACAGCCAGACACCAGTGCTGTCCCCTGACTGGTGGTCCACCGATGGACGTGACAAGACTTTCATTTTCCTGTAGCAATCAGAGATGTTCCAGCAGACCCCTGCTCAGCTCCCCTCGACTCTACAGGATGCTCCACAAGGTCTCTAACAGCGGCTTGCACAACATCACCCACAATACCTTGCATGTCTCCCTTTGAAGCTGTGACCTGATTACCATAAGCAAGGCACTGCAGATGTACCTCTGCAAGCCCAGAAGCACCAGGGGAAATGAATATATTAGTATTTATCATATTAATGCAGATCAAGCTGGGTATTTGTTCTGACATTTCAATAATAGCTTTTTTTTTTTTTTTTAGGCAGCTGCTTGTATTTTCTTCTGCCTTAAATAATTCATTGTTACATTAAACTTATTTTAAATGGAGGTCTTTTTTTCACCAAACCAAAACCTTTTTCAGATGGCCAAAGGGGAGAAAAAGTATAAATGAAAACTCTCTCTTTTCTCTCCTCCCTTCTTTCATTCCCTCTCTTTTTTTCTCCCTTGTTAAAATCTCTTAATCAAAGTGACAATCTGTCTTTCCCAGGAAGGAAGCTGGTGCCTTTGAACAGTGCTGCTCCAATAGCTCTCTGCTTTGATGTGGGATTTAACTTATGCCTTCAGCAATCTCAAGTGTCTGTGGATGCACGCGCTGCGTGCGTACGTGTACCCATGTGTGTTTCTGTATGTGTCGTTGCTGCACATACGCACACTAACCCCACCCCAAAAAAGAGAAAGGGAGGGGAAAGGCAGAAAATGCCATGACTACACATAGCAGTGATGTGGACCTTGCGGAGCTGCTGTTGAGCACAGCTCAGAGGGGACCATGTCCTTCTTTCAGTGACATCTCCAAGCCCTTCCATCAGCTGTTAACTTCAGTGAAGACAGAGCCGTCTGTTATAGGAGACTGACACCCTATAGAAGGGCAGGTATGTGCTGGAAGCTGCTCCTGCAGCCCACGGTCCTGCTGGACAATGGCTACAGTGTATGTTCACATCCAGCACCCCTCTGGGTGCTGAGACACAGTCTGCAACAGCAGCACTATTCCTTCCCTCCTCTCCTTCCCTCAGTTTGACTCTAGGCTGTCCCTATTCTCATCACAGCCTCTCTCCTGCTTTGACAATTGTTTCCCTCTTCCTCAGTTTTAGCCCTCCTGACCTCAGTAGTGGCTCTGGGGAACAACAAGGTTTTCACCTTGTCTCCTCTTCTCTGGGGCACAGCACAGCTCTGTCTGGTACTGCACTGGGAGCAGCTTTGATCACAGGGAACACAAACCCAGGCTTGGGCCCCATAAGAGGCTGAGTTCACCTTGCTTCCCGTGGGGAACTGTTCCTCCTGACAGCTTCCTCCTCTTGCCAGCAAGGCTGCCTCTCACCGCTGTCCGCTGCCCCACTGACAGGCTTTGTCACAGGGTGGCTGTCACAGAAGCTGAGAATAGAGCAGAGCTATTGACATCTTCCCATTTCACAGCCAGAAAGCTTCCTCCCCACCACATAAAGGAGCACTAGCACGTGCTGCCATGATTTTACTGTGATTATTCATCAAACAATTCCCCAAGACCTCCACTCCACTTCTGGTGAGTGCCTTCTGGGATTTCACCTGCCCAGTCAGGATTGAGACCTTTCTCATCCTTCAGAAAAGTCAGTGGTCTAAGCAAATCATTGGAGATTTTTTTTTAGGTGCTTCTACTTACTGAAAGTCCTCCCAGTGGACTCCTCAAGCAGCAGACCAAATGTATAAATGCTTTACAAAATAATGAACAGCATGAACCTCAGAACAACAAAGCTCCAAAGCAACTTCCAGTTAGGGAGAACAAAACCTCAACAAAAGCAGAACCCATTTGTGCCTCAAGTTCCTTGTGCCAAAAGCCATTCTTCAGAATAAAACCGGTGTCCTCTCACACTGGCCCCAATACCAAGAAGCTGATTTTTTTCTTTTTAAAGGCATGTAGTGAATTTAATGTTTTCCCTACCGTTCTTTTGCCTTAAAAACGTATCTGCAAACACACATCAATAAACATTTACACAGAAATAGTGTTTTTTCTTGTTTGTGGTGTTTTGGTTTTTTTGTTTGTTTTTTCCTGTGTGTGTCCTCCACCTCTTCCAAGGGCTACTGGAATGTGTTGGGAATCTGTCTCATATTTCTACAAGCTCTGGGGTAACAGGCTGGGAAATAAAGCCTACTTTCTCCCTGCCTACTCCGGAAACCTCTGCTGAGCCACTGCATGGGACACACAGGGAAGGCCCACATCTTCCTGCACTGCACCACTGGGGAAAGCTCATGCCCTGCTGACCAAACTGGGAGATACCACAAGAGATCCATCCAGTTTCCAGCACCTCACTGCAAGCAGCAGACTGTCATCAGACAGAAAATAGGAAGAGCCATAGAGCAGAACAGAGCACTCCAAACAGCACGGGACCTCCAGCACCAGGCTGCCTCAGCAATTGTCGTCCCTCAGTATTTTTCGATTGAGACATTCTCTGACCAACCCGATCTATGCTGCATGGGCAATTGCTTCATCTCTCCCTATTTTGAGGTCCTCTCTGCTCTCCCAGGGCACTATCTCATTAAGAGATATTTGAGATTATTGTCTGTAGGATCTTGTACCCCTCCTGCAGATCCCCTTCACTAGGAATGTTTCTGTAAGCTCTCCAGCAGCCAAACTCAAGAGCCACGTGCCTTCTGCAGAGCAGCAGGAGAGCACAACAGCTGTCACTTAAAACAAGAAGTCCAGAGGCCAGTGGCAGACTGCCTGAATCCAGGAGCTAGGGGGAGAAGTCTCAAGCTAGATCTGAGATAGAGAACGGAGCGTTCTGCAGGCTCTGGGATCCAGCCGTGTGTTACCTGGTGTACACACACCTCGGAGCCTGTGTGTTGTGGCCTTGGTGAGCAGCCTGAAATGAAAGCCAGGAATGTAACCCAGCTACTGAATCCCTAGGTCATTTCTAGCAAGCAAGTGAAGTGAAAGGATGGGCTAAGCACGCCCAGGCACAGGGCACTGTGCACAGCCACGTGAGCCCAAAGCCCCCTCCTTTCCTCCTTTGTGCTGTGGCACTGCATAAACCCGAGCCTCTCGCTGTCTGCAGTCACTGCACTCACCCTTGCTTTACATTCTGCATCTCCCTCCTGAGATTTCCCACCGGTTTAATAGAGTGTGCACTGGAGAAGGCTCCCCCCAGCCCCTACCCTCATGCATACCCAATCAGACCTCCTGATTATGCAAATTAAATACAGTAACATCACCCCCCTGTACCTCTACCCCGCCCCATTCCAGCACAAAAAGGAGAGAAAAAGTAACAAACCCTCCATTCATAACCAGAAACATTAATTATATGTAATGATGGGCAGTCAACTCCCTGAAGCGTTTGCATAATTACTAATGCTAATGGATTCAGAGTGCCTCTCTCCTCCTCATGGAGGAAATTTAATTGGAAAATGCATAAAAGCGGGAGGAGGGAGGAGGGTGCTCTGAGCAGTCTGAAGTGGCACAGAAAGCAGAGGAGCTCTCTGGAAATGGAGGAGGGAACCTGGTCACTCCCCATCGGCTGGTGCGGCCGGCCTGCCGTCCTCCCTCGCCTGGTGCAGCATCGCCCGCTTCTGCAGGCAGGCACAGGGGGGACCGAGGGAGCGGCTTAAAGAGCATCGCAGCCAGCTGCCGCGATCCCAAGGGGATTATAAAACTCAGGTTTAATGAAATTAGGAAATGCTCAACAAATGCCTCAAAGACAGTGAGTAACGCACGCCCCTTCCTCGGCAGTCCTGCCCCTTGGGCCCCTAGCCCCACGCACCTCCAGCAGCTGTCTGCCTGCTCAGCTGCCCCAAGGCCGACCTCGCTCCTCCAGCCCCGCTGCCACCAGGCAGTGCAGCAATGGCCCCAACACACCAGTGAGGGAGCTCAGCCTCACGCAACCTCTGCCCTTGGGTGAATGTCTTTTTTCCCTTTCTGCCAACCTAACGTTAGCTACAGGAGGTGGCAGATCTCAGGCTGGGCCAGCTCCTGTGGCTACCCAGGCCCTGCCACTGCCCCAGGCCAGCATGTCTCTGTGGCCAGCATTTTCTAAGGGGCTAACAAGAGCCTGCCACGTGTTTGATCTTCACTTCTTCCACCCGCTCTCCCTGTTCACTCCCCGTCTCTGGAGGTTTCACCTGCTGTGGGTACGCGTCCTGCAGGCAGAGCACATGGGGCCAGCAATGCTCCTTCAGCCCCACCCGCCCGAGGGTGGGCTCCTGAATTGAGATAAGTTTCATACTGCACTGAGAGCAGCTGGTGAGGCACCAGATGGCTGGGAATCTGTAAAAATAATAATAAAAAAAAAAACTGGGGCTGTGACAGCGGCACTTTCATTGTTCACTCATTCCCAGTGCTGCCAGACTCCGGATGCATATCAAACAGGGCACATGCCCTTGCAAACACCACCAGCAGACAACTGTGCAAAGTGGTGCCAGAGCCACCCAGCACCCCCAGCCATGCCTGCTGTGTGCCTGGGGGGGCCCTGCAGCTGGCAGAGCTGCGCAGTGCTCCCCAGCCCACCCCTCTGCTGCCATCAGCAGCCCAGGGGACTGGACACCGCTCCTTTATTGCACTGCGCACACCTTTGGCAGAGCATAAATAATAAATAACAGCAATAATGTGGTCCCTTGAGCAAAGCAGCATTTCATCGGCAAGAAAATTGGTCCTCTCTTTCCCACTCAGCATTCCAGTGGGTGCCCACTGGCAGCCCCCTGCTCGGGGAGGGGTTTGCATGTCTGCTTTTTGCTGCGACCAGCGCATATTTCAGGGAAGGCCAACAACACAGGAATTCAACCACCCCCAACATGCTCCTGAAACAGTGCCTGGGGCAAGGCCAGGTGGAAGAGGGTTCAAATATCCGTGTCCTCTCCTGTCTGCTCACCAGGGGCCTCGCACAGGACCCGCAGAACTCAGGGGATGCCGCAGGCTCGCAGCAGCTCCGCAACACAACGAGCAAAGCCCACGGGAGCCCGACTCGTGGCAGCTGAAGTACCGAGATGTACCTGGGCACGTCTTACCTGGCTGTGTCTGAGTGTCTGCTTCTGTCTCAGCATATTATTTGGGCTTTTGAGAACTTTGTGATAACCAGTTCTGGGTTTTACCAGTAGCCCTTGTTCACTGTCAGCTCCAAAAAACAGGGTGTAAGCCATCCCTTGGGGGATTCCCAAAGTCTAACTTCTTAGCCTACATTTCACATTGTTTGCTTCTAATGACAGCACATTTGGGCACAGGGCAGTTTTGCCAGGACTGCCAACACTTTGAAATCAGCTCTGGTGCACGTTTGATCCATTTTTCCATTATAGTAGAAACACGAGGCATATTTCCACTCCCTCCAACTAATCCCAAAGCAGCGGTAGCCCAGCATCCCTCCTTTTTGAAGCCATCCTTTTTTCATTCGTTTATAACTACAGCAAAGATTGAATCAAAGAAAATATGATAAAAAAAAAAAAAAAAGGTTTCAGCCAAGAGTTCAACCTGAACAAAACTAAACTTTTAACAAAAACTATCCACACATCTCCAATGAGAAAGAGAGGGACCTTTCTAAATGAGGCACTCAGCCCCTGCCACCCCGCAGACCGGAGACGGGAGCGATGGCTTTGCCTGGCTTTACCCCAGAGCTCTGCTCTTCATTCTGCAACCCCGTTAAGGACAAGGGAGGCAATGAAGAACAGTCCCCTCTTTTGGGGGACAAAAGAGCTGAAAGATTTCCTTATGAGCAAGCAAGGGCTCTCTCTCCAGGCCTGCAGTGAAGCGACAGCTTGGGAATGGAGAAAATCTCGGAGTAAGAGCTGGAGGACTGGAACTGACTGAGGAAGGTGCTGCAGGCGCTCGCTTCCCCCGAGGCAGTCGTGGGAAGGCTGCTTCATCTCCCCAGACTAGCTTCTTACTTGAGGTTGAGTGTTGGTAAGTGATTTCAAGGAGCAGTACTTCACATTTATAGAGCATCCTCAAGACCAGTGGACCAAAGTCTATAGAAATTTTAGACAGAAAGGGTCTGCCACTAGGATCCAAAAGGCAAGTGGGCAGACTGCAGCTCCTTCTACAGGAGAAGCTACCTAGAGTATTATATTTTCTCAGCCTGCTGATTTCTAAAGATGGTCCATCCCCCCTCCTACTTATCATGGCCTAATTTCTGTCCCTGTGAGTCCCAGTAGCAGTGGGTTGCAGGCCCACTAACCAGGGTGAGATCTGTAATCAAAAATGATGCTAAGGGCTGCTTCCATAATTTTTGTTTTTTGTTTTTTGTTTTTTTTACAACCCCCATCTCAATGTTATCTTCTTTGCAATAACTCAAGATACAACTTCCGGAGATTTAGCATTTTCCAAGATGACTGGATAAATGATTTTGCATTGAAGGTAGCAATAATTGTAAGAAAACCCACAACAGGTTTTGCAGAAAATGTTTCCCAGTGGCACCTGACAGTCCACCATGAGCAACACAGCACGCAAGCAAACATCATAAGGTTGATACAGAACAGCTTCGGAGAACAGCATTTCTGAAAATGGTTATTGGTTGGAAATGCACAAGGTAACAAAGTGGCTTCTGTGAAACCACAAAGGCTCAGACCAGCACTGTTCAGAGCTGTCTGCACAGATCTCTTGAATCAGTGGCAAATTAAATAACGTTGTTTCTACAAGATTAACCCATAGCTAAAATGCTGCATCTTCATAAGGCAAAATCTTTGTTTATTGACAAAAATATATTAACTTCTTTTTCAGTACAGGAAATAAAGACGTTCTGGAGAAGGACAATTTTATTTGCTGCCTCTGATGCTACAAACTTTGGAAATATCACAATATTCAATAATCATTTTCAACTACAAAGTTGAAGAGGAAACAACCCATTGTCTTCTTGATTGCTTGGAAAGCAGCACTGAAAATCTCATTCGGAATATTTTCGAAAGTTAAAGATTTACTGTAATGAAATTATTTGAATATTGGCAAAGTGTCTCCACTTGTAATTGGTAACGTTTATAAGCGTCTGTGTGTGGAGCAGTATTTCGTTGGCCTAATGGGATCCAGGCAGGGCTCACATGGCCGGTGTGCCTCTGGATGCACTGCCCTTCGATCGAGAGGGCTCCGCTGCAAAGTTTTAAATCCTTTTGCCTCATCTCTCCAGCATTCCCACAGGGCATTTCTATAGACTACACCTGAAAAGATTTTTTTAAATGTTCTTAAAGTGCTGGAGTGACTTTGGTGCAGGGGAGGAGGACTGGATTGTTCAGCAGCAATTTTTAAGCTCTTTCAGGCAGAGCAATGCTGGGAGGCACTTTCAGAACTCCATGCCACTTATGGGCCTTCCACAGTGTGCTAAAAGCTTTTTAATGACACAGCTTTAAAATTAAAACAATGGCGAAACACATTAATTGAAAGGTAAGTTACAAAAGAGAGTTGAAGAGAAATTATTTGGCCATAAACGCAACTTCAATCTAAGAACACATTGGGTCCAGAAAAAAATAAAAAGGAATTGCATTCAGCAATATGCATTAGCTCTCAAATGTCTCCCTTCACATTTCAATTAACTCAACTGCCTTAATCCAATTCAGCCACTGAAAAAAAAAAAAAAAGAAACCCGTTGACTTCTCAGGAAACCACGACTATTACTCAAAGGCTAAAATTTGTCAGAAAGCTTGGTGGAGCCGTCCCCGGACTGCAGCGTATGCTGACAGACTCGATAATGTGCATGCTGAGTGCCATTCTGCAGCCTCACCGTGAAGACTGGCCAACGTTTAAATGCTGGGTTTTGATCCTTCTAACTCGTGGCATACATCACGTTCCTTCCTTCCTTTTACAGACACAGAAATAATATTTTCCTTGAGAAACAAACTTAGAAAGACCGCAGAAATATTGACTCTGTCAAGGCTGAGTTTCAAATTAAAGTCAATTTCAATTATGCATGCAAAGAGTCTTATGAAATAATTCTAAAAAACAAAGACACATTGAAATGCATTGAAACTGCTAATAAGTATTGTGTTTTCGATAAAAATTGACTCTTACGAAAATTGAATTTTCTATTTGCAAGCACTGGAAAAGCAGACCAGAAATGCCGAGGAAAAGAGTCGTTCTCTAAAATGCCCTCCACAACAATCAGCTGGTAAGGTGCTGTGCTCATTCTGGGAGATCCGTTCCTCCAGTGCCTAGTTTCCAGGAAAGGATCGTCACAGCTATCGGAAGGCAGTCCTACAGCCAAGCACAAAGGCAGCGGACCTCTGCGTGGCATGGGCCATCAGCACAAGAGAAGCCATTTCCTCACCCTCACGTATAGCAGAGGTGCAGCCCACGGACCCTTCCTGACCTTGCAGAAGGGAATTAGAGGCAGGATTACCATCTTTCTCCAGTCCTTCGCAGATTGTTCTGGCAGAAGGGAGCTCTGTAGGACAGTAACTTCTCTGAGTGGATGCTACGTCACAAATTTTTCTTATTATTTTAAATCCGTATTTTGTAACAACACTTTACAATGCTGGCTTTGCACAGTTTGAGGTTCTTAGCTCACCTGCTTCTGAACATCAAGACCCACACAGTGAGGCACAGCCACCATGGGGCTGTGCTCCTCACCATTCCCAAGCCAGCTCGACCACCACCTCCCACATTTCACGAGTATTGCACGTATTCTTGTAGCACAGCCAAGAGCAGTGAACGCTCCTATAAGAACACTGACAGTTTCAAAGGATCACAGAATCATTGAGGTTGGAAAAGACCTCTAAGGTCATCCAGTCCAACTGTTCCCCTGCCACCAATGTCGCCCACTAAACCACGTCCCTTAGTACCACATCTAGACATCTCTTGAACACTCCCAGGTGACTCCACCACTTCCCAGGCAGCCCGTTCCAGTTCCTGCCACCCTGTCGAGGGCTGTGTCCTTGAGCTACACCGAGATGTGCATCCTCATGCATCAGCCTTGCCCTCATGTAGCTGCTGTTTGCCACCCTTCCATTTGCTACAGCACCCAAAGCTCCTCGCAGATGTGCTGGGACCACGGGCACATGCAAATCCAGTACACGACCCAGGATTGTCCCCAGACTCACATGCAGCACCCTCACAAACGCCCTCCTTAGCCAGGAACCCGGGCCAGATGCTTAAATAAAGCACAGAAGATCTGTATTCCGGTCATGATTTCACCACAGACTCTCCGTGTGACCTTCGGCAGGTCATTTAAGCTCTCTGTAAAAATAAGACTGATAACATTTCCACTATCTGCCTTGCCTATTTAGACCTTAAGCTCCTCAGGCAGAGATTGCCTCGCACATGCACTGAGTGTGCAGCAGTTGGGGCCTCTAATAACTGCCGTCATGCAGGTAATTATTAGCAGCAACAACGCAAGCAGCACCAACAGGGACAGAGTTGCTCTACCCCCAGAAACATTGCAAAAGGAAAAGAGTACAAAGCAGAAAGCTGTGGCCAAGGAAAACGGGAATATTATCAAATGCAAAAATATTTTTGAGCTCTGTGATCAAACTGGAAGGCAGGCTTAGGTCTGTAACGAAAGAAATCACATTATGACCTGCTCGCACAGCCTGGCAGCACAGCCCCATGCGGAATGCACGAAGGCTTTTCCTCTCCATTATGCTTAGGTGCTGTGATGGCAGCTCATTTCTTCTCCTTTTCATAAATGAAAATGAAAATGTAAATGACCAGCAGTGTGGAAAGTCAAAGTCTTGCAGGGGGGCTGCTCCCATGTTTTATCAATGAGGAAGCAGAGCACTAGGCATCATGATTTGCCTGTTTTTGTTATCTTTTTAATGTTAACATTAAAGACTTATGGAGACCGTATTAAAAAAAAAAACTGGTCTAGGACAACTATTTGAATAGAGCTAAAATACACCTTTGAGAACAGTAGGTTTTGCTTTGCTTCTGCCTATGAGCTGGGAAAGATGCTGTGATGCCAATGCTGAGGTTTGCTGAAAAATTCTTCCCTGTTCCCACTTTTCTGTTTCTTCTCACTTCTTCTGGCCTTTGCTCAACAACAGCACAAAGAGACCTAGGGGCCCTGGGCACGGGATGCCAACCAGCAGCACTCACCAGCTACAAATGACCATGCAGCACAGCTGCCCCAGCTCATTTCAGGCTGCTTCTCCAGCGAGCGCTGCCCGTGGGCTCACAAGCTGCTTACAGGGAGCAATCCCAGCCCCTCCACCAGCAGCCTGACAGCGATTCGGCACGCTCTGCTTACAGGGGGGTGCAGGGGAGGAGGGGGAAGCACAGCCGTATTTTTATACCCCTTCTTATTGCATCCTAACCAAGACCTTAGGGCTGGGTTTTGCTTTGCTGATTTTTTTTGGTTCCTGCTTGTTGTTGGGTTTTTTGATTATTTCTTCTATTAGAAATTCAGTTCTTGTCTCTCGTTTTCTCCTGGAAAATGTTGTGGATGGATGGAGAACTAATAGGTTTAGGATATCAGAGGAGCCAATAGATTGAAAGAGTTCTACGAATCACAAATAAACCTTTTTATCTCAAAAGAGGCAGTTGCTTAAAGGGTACCACAAAGATGAGTTTACGAACCTAACAAATGTTCAGGCCAGCTTCTGCATAGCAGGAGGTGCTGACTGCTTCGGAAATTTACTTCACAGCCCACCCAAAAATGCTGAGGCAAGTGCAAAACCCATACACACACTTATGTGCACACAGAAGGAGTGTTTTTTCACACGAAGCAAGCAGCTCTCCTGTGAACCCCTCTGCTCTTGTTACTGGTTTCGGACAGACAGTGCCCGATTCCCCCACCACACTGCTGTGCAGGAGAGGCTGACAACCACCCTCCTGGGTAGGAAAGCCAGAGGTGATGAGTGAGATGGCTTATGCCACGCTCACATTTTTTATACACAGACACAGGTGTATACATGTTGCTTATGCCACAGCTCCTTTCTGTTGTCACTGCGCTGCTACAGCAGCGCTGGCAATGGGACTCAGTTCCCACGTGTGCCCTTCAGCTCCTGCCTCTCCTGATGGAGATGAGGAAAAAGTATGACAGAGTAGAACAGTTCTACCTGCTGCTCTCAGAAGGCTCAAGCAAACCTGCCACCGCTGTTTCCGCAGCAGCTGTTCCCGTGTGCATAGCATGCAGATGAGGGAAGCCATTTGATTTTAAAACCTGAAACCAGATCACCTCTAAGGGAAAGTAAAAATACCATGACCCAAGAAGTGGCCCATTGGCCAGCTGTGAGTGACAATGGATCCCTCCCATATTTCTTCCTGCCTTCTTCACCAAGAGCCATCCACAGACAGCTCCTGGCCAGAACCAGGTGAACGCCTGCAGGTCGGACTTCCTTCTGAGCTCCACAGAGGAGCAGGGCTGCTCAGTGTGGAGCCACGGCCTTCCTGGGCTCTGTGATTGAGGGATGCTGTACCCCAACAGCACTCAGGCACAAGCACCTGCGCAGAAAATTCGTTAAGCCAATAGTAAAACTGAAACTCAATATCATGGAAAGCTGTGGGAGCTCAAGTGCAGGCCTGAAGTTGAGAATGGTCCCCAGCGCTCTCCTGAATCAGGGCCAGGATAAGCAAAGAGCAGAGGAAAGGGAATTATTTCAGCTTTGTTCCCTTCTGGATGCTCCATATGCTACAGCCAGCTGTTCTGGGTTTGCTCATACTCACTGCAGTGGGCACGTGTGACAGGCTCCTACCTCCCTTCAGTGTGACTCAATCATACTGGGTCTCAAATGGTTTGCCCAAACCTCTGATGCAGTTTGTGTTCCAACTCCTCCACCCCTTTTTTTCCCTTTATCTAAGTCTAATGGCTTTGAAGGCATGTCCTGAGAGTGAGAGGGAGGTTAGGTGACCGTTCTCTCCATCCATTCAGTGTTCTCCCTCACCCATCCACCATCTTACACCCATCCTCAGCAATCAGAGGGAACATGTTTCGCTTATAGAACAAGCAACTTTGTTTTGAGGGTCAATGTCCCAGCCAAGAGTCTCTTAAACAAAACACCTTTTCACCACGCTGTGCTGGTTTCACCAGCTCCACAGCTCACATCACACGAACTGCATGCGTGGTGCTGGAGGGCAGCAGCCCCACCGGGTGCATTCCTGCAGTAGGATCCCATAGAAACGCCCACAGCCCCCCCTCTCCCCACACCCTGAGCAGTGTAAGGCAGGCTTGCTGCAGCTCAGAGGCTCAGTGATTGCAGAGCCTGAGCTGCTGTGTAGCCACCCGGTGAGCTCTGCCTGCGAGGTGAGGGCACCGTCCCCTCTGCATCCCCAGGCTGTGGGGCCCTGCAGCATCCCAGGGCAGCACAGCCCCCAGCACAAACCATTCACAGAGCACTGCACAGCATAGGGCCAAATCCTGAACTCGTGCTTCAGGAGGATCTTTGGCATACAGGAGACAGCAGGCTGCACATCCCAGAATCAGACCTCATTTATTCTCCGTGCCTGCCTAAGCTGCTAGGCAAAGCCTTTGGGTTTCAGCATTATCATGCTTTTCAAAAGTTGCTGCGATGTTTGCCCATAGTAGGGCTGAAATGTTACGACAAGAGAACTTGGCTGTTCTCCCGCTGCTGTCCCTAACCATCACATCTCCCAGAGATCCGCAGCCTTCTCTGAGCTTTTCTTTTCCTATTACTTTCACCCGTCCAAACAGGAGAAATCCTTCCCCATCCTTTTTTTCCAGTAGATTTCTTTTCCACTGGCTCAGAGTGGTTCCTCCCACTGTTCCCCCACATGTTGTCTCTCAGCTTTAATCAAACTCACTTCCATATCTCCTATTTGATTAACAAAGTGCTGTCTGGCCCTCGGCCACCCTCGGAGCTGGCACAAGCAGGTGCAGCTCTGACAACACGGCATCAATCTGTGCACACCCGGAATTGGACTCGTCTCCCTGATGGAGGTCGCTTGCTCGCAACTATGTCTGAAAGCACAGTCTCATGGTTTGCACATGTGACCAAAGTACAGGAGAAACAGTCAGTTCTTGCCTCTCTAACGTACTCCTAGATGACCAGATATATAAGCTGCCTCATCCTGTGTTTCTCCCACCTCTTTGACACTTAAATGCAGCCTTTTCAGTTGGGATGTCAGCGCTGTAGGTCAGAGAAAGCGACGAGCCTGCTGAGCGTCCCCGTGCTATCAGAACCTTTACTTACGTTTCTCACCGCTACCAAATTGCTCTGCCGCTCAGGTGCTCTCCCTGGCTGTTGTCCCATTGCAAGGTTCTTCCATTCAGAGTTCCTTTCCAGCAAAAAAGGAGCATCAAGCACGGTGAAGGGAGCCTGTCAAACACCCCACCAGCGTCTGGCCTTTCTGCACCCATATTGCACTACGCAGGTGGGGAAGGCTCCTGAACACAGCCTGCACCTCGCATAAGCAGAAGGCATCTGTGATCACACTATTGCATCTCGCTGTCACCCTATGTGAAGGAGAAAAGGAAACCAGTTCTCTTTCTTAGCCTCATCGTTTCCCAGGCAATTTCCAGATCTGGGCACCTGCAGATCCATCCTCAGCAAACTGAATCCTGGAGCACAGGCAGATGCAAACAGGAGCATGTCTTTTTAAAAGAAATATTTGTGCCAGGAGTCTTGAAAACATTTCTAAGCTACAGGCAACGTAGTGCTGGCTCAGGCTTCCACCGAAACTCAGTTTTCAGATGCATCGATGGAATCTGCCTGGGGATCCCCAGCTCTTTGATTTACTGCGTTTGTTTTGTGTGTGAACCCAACAGGCAGCCTTGTAATCGAGGCACCAGCAGGACGTGAGCAGCAGAACTCCTTGCTTCGGGGTGCTGGATGCCATCAATTCTCCTAAACCAAAAAAGTTACTGCACACCTTTGAGGGAAGAAATTCCATCTGGACCTACACAATACAGTAAATTACATTGGGTAAGGAGCTAAAAACTCTCTGGAGGTGGAGAGCGTACATCGAGGGGGTGCCACTGCATCTGACTCTCAGTAGATTTCAGAAAGGGCTCCTATGTAGGCTTGAAGTCCTACATTCATCTCCATCACCTTAAACACCCACGAGAGTACAGGGAACAGCCAGCCCAGCTCCTTTTATAACCACCAAGAGAGGGCCTAGGCAGAAGGCAGCTGGCCTTCCATGGGCCAAACATGTGCTCTCCTCTGGTGCCGTGACTGCGTGCTGTGACCCTATCACCAACACACACAGCTGTGCTCACAGTTTATTTGCATTCCTCAGCTTGGATGGGATCAACCCAAACTTCAGCGATGCACACCTGCAGAGAACAGAACCTGCACCGCACTGCTCCAAGTCTTGCATGGAAAACGTAAGGGAGACCTGCAGGACAGTGTCTCTGTGAGCACTGTGAGAACAGGCGTTCTGTCACTTTCCTGTGTCCTCTGCCACCGTGGTACACCCCCTCAGCAGAGCAGTTCGTGCGCTGGGCCACAGGAAACGTAAAGATGATCAGAGTCCCACTGCAATGCCGGAGAGAAGGGTGTGCAGAAGGAGGCCTCCCAAGGTCATGGTGGAGAAAACATCCACAGCTGCCAGGCTCTGCCGAGAAGCCTTTGCTGAAGAGGTCTCTGGGAAATAAAGGTGATGGCTGAGCACAGGGACTGCACGTGGGCAACGTGCACTGAGCCCCTCTGACCTGCGCACTGAGAAGAAAGCGCACCTGCTCCTTCCCTGCACGCAGAGCTGTGCACCGTCCCCCTTAACGCAGCTCAGCCTCGTGCTGCAAAAACAAGGGGAGGTGCTCAAGGGCAGAGCTTCTCCTTTTTTCCTTGACAGCTCTGAAACACCAAACATACCCCAGCATCTGGCTGGGCAGCCGGGCTCAGGCTGTCGCTCGCTTGCCAAGGAGACTGACTGACAGATGAGATCAGACACACGGATGATGGGCTGGGACATCTCGAAGCCCCGTCTCAGGCCGCCTGCGAGTTGCTGTTTGCAGCATTAATCTCCGGTGACAGAGGGCCCCCCAACATGCATTAGCCAGCTGGGCTGCACTGCAAGCAGGACAACATGTCAGATAGGCTAAGGGGAGCAGGAGGGACTTGTAAGATGATTGGTGCATGCTAGGGCACAATATCCCAGGAAGAAACTTTGGCACTGATGTGGAAGAAGGCTGAAATTGCTGATACGAAGATGGAAGTAGAGCAGAGAAGCTGCACGGTGGGGAAGGGAGAGCTGAGCTTCCCTCAAGATGCTCTGTATGTAACTCATCACAAAGCCTCCTATCGGGTAGGAGATTTATAACGCATTTTCCCATCACTAGGAGATCTCTAAACTCTGTAAAATGAATGCCAAGGAGCAGTGACAATACTGAGCCTTGATCAGGAAGGGTCACCTGCGCCTGCAGCCATCCATCAGCCCTGCTGTTCACTTCTGGCTGCAGGAACAGCCCCTGCTTCTCCCTCTTCCCCCACATTCCAGCATGACCTCTGCCTGATTTCCACTTCAAATGCTCTTTCTGCAGCCCCTCCGTCTTCCCTGGTGGCACATACACCCTCTGCTCCCGCCACAAAGCTATGAATCATGATAGAATAATAAGCTCGTTTATGAGCTGCACACGAGCCCAAAGGACCAAAGAGCGGAATAAATCGCTACAAAGCTCTCTAAGCCGATTTATTCATTCAACAGGTCTTTGCTCTCACTCCAGCCTCCCCTAACTGGTGTCCAAACAACGTGGCAGCACGACGGGACAGACAGCAACCTTCCTTCAAGAGGTTCGTTCCTTTTGTCTTTTCAAGATCAAGAGATGAGCTGCCTTGGAAAGGCTCCGTGTCCCAGCGTGACGGCTGAACGCACCGCTGCTCTCCCCGAGCCTCAGGCTCGCAGCAAGGCAGCACGCAGCGTGTCAACGAGCTGCTAACACAGCTCCACCAGGGAGAGAAACTGCCTAACCCCCAGGGTCCTCTTGTCCTCAGGATGGTGGATGAGGATGCAGTAATGGGCCTCTCTTGAGGTAGGAAGACTTCTGAAGTTGAACACAGCTGTTTGCTGAGTGGTACCATCAGCATCCATAAATAACCAGAGTGCTGCCCTTCCCAACGCTCCGTGCAGATCTCTCTTCTTCCAGGCACTGCTGCATCCACATGGTAGCTCAGAATCACTGCCCTTACCTCGCAGACAGGGAACCGAGGCGATGCGGGTTGCTAACACCCACCAAAGTTTGCCCTTCTGTGTGGAAGTAGAGCTGGGCTGGAGGTCTTTAGATTCCTCACTCTGCCCCCCGCCATCCCACCCCCCTTTGGCCTTTCCCCAGCCCTTCATGCCAAAAGCCCAAGTCTCCTCGTTGGCCACAGCAGCGCTCCAGGAGACAAAGAAATGCAGCTTTATCACTGGTGTTGAAGAAATACAACAGACCTGAGGAAGAAGGGGAATCCACTCGCTGGAATATCTTAGCCCTTTCAGTCCACAGGGAATTTTTAAATCCTAACCCCCATCTTATATTTCTATGCCTTACTCTCTACCTTTTTTTT
>WBMW01002522.1:235889-312157 GCA_013396635.1 Penelope pileata | reverse complement strand
TGGGGGGGGGGGGGGGGGGTGTGGGTTTAAAACAAAACAAAAACCCTATAGCCAGAAAGGATGGCTGGTGCTTGCAACTTGGCACATGGACTCTCAATGAGGAGTCTGTGCTTTCCTAAATTGGAAGAAATGATTCTATGATTCTAAAAATCTGGCTTGGATTTAACAAAGTTATGAGTGTATGAAAATGGCATACTTAGCATGCACTAGAGCAGAAGCCTCCTTGCAGTCTTAACTCTGCATCAGCATATTCTTTTCCATTTAATTAAGTGTTGCAAATTGTTTTTCTGTTAATTATTTCAGTTATGGACATTATTATTTTCCCTTTTGGAAGGCAGAGTATTTCAGAGGGGTTACTAATCCTGCTAACTCTCCTTTCCTAAACTGTTTGCTGCTGCTGATAAAGTTCCACCTGCTTTTGTTAGACTGTAGGCTTCCAGCTCACTGATAATTGGCAACATCCTGTACCAGATATCTCTAGGAGTGCTGATACGATATCCCTGATGGTAGTACTCTCTTTCCTCTGCGTGCATAATTTCACAAAAAGGCCCACAGAGTAGTGTTTAAAGGATCTTGTGAAAGCAGATATGGTAGGTGATCTGATCTGCTTTATATTAGGGATGGGTGAATCCATTCAGATGAAAAAGAAACAAAGAAGAGTGTATGAGAGCCAGGGACTGGCACCTGGGAGCCCCAGGCTTTATTGCCAGCACTGCCACTGATTTGTTAAGGAACCACTGAACTGCTCCACCTCAGCCTTCCTCGGCTGGGATGGGCTCATTACTGACCGTACCTACCTGGCAAGTGTCTAGTGGGGCTGAGTTAATATTTGGAAACGCCGAGATCCTCAGAGGGAAGGTACAATATAAATGCAAAGTACTTGCACTGCTGCTCTGACAGCCTGCTCTGCTCACCTTTTGACTCTGCCCATGTGTCTGAACCAACCCCAGGCCACTTATCTTTGCGAAGAATTAGGACGAACAACAATTCCAATCAGAGGCCATCCACCAGAGGGGAGTCCCCATGAATCTTCGAGAAGTGCACTGCCCACCTCCTTGCCATGAGCAGCCAGAGACAAGCTGCTCTACGCAATACAGGACTGCTCAGCAAAGCAGAACGAGTTGAAGGCACTATCAGGACTAAACATGCATGGAGTTCTTTTACTATAACTTACTCAAATATTTCACATTTGCAAAACTGAGCTGGGGATCTCTGAAGGAGTGTCTCTGCCTCTGCCCCAATAGCACTGCTCTGTATCTTCCTACAAAAATTTATTGTTGACGTTTTAGCTGGTTTCATTCCTGCAACCTGAGACCATTCAAAACCTCTTCAAGAAACCAAAAGCCAAGCAGGACAATATTTCTCAACCAGAGGCTCAGCAGTTGGTCAGGAAACATTTCCTTACCTTCTCTCCTTCTGCAAAACCATCCATGAACCATATAAAAAAGCAAGCAATAGACAGGAAAAGAAAGTAGTAATTTCTCAGAAGATTGTCCCTGCATTGAGAACGACCCTGGACTGGACTACAAGACCCAATCTGTTCGAACCTTGGAGCATCGCACAGACATGAACCTCACGAGCCCAATCTCTGGGAGGTGCTATTATTATTTCTGTTTTGAAAAAAGAGTCTAAAAGTTTGAGCAGTGTCTTCCCAAACACACCTGGCCCCATACACAGGGAAAGAGAGGAGACAGCAGCTGGACACTGTTTGTGGTACACGGCTGCAACCAAGGCAGCGTTCCTAACTCCTCCAAAATCCATTCTGAGCCACTTCCAATGGAACTGCCTCTCCAGCTTCCTCCACTCTCTCTTCAGGCAATGGTGTTTATCTTGCTGTTAAAGTCACGCGCACCAGGGCACTAGACAGGGTCAAAGGCTAGCGTACGAATTTACTGTACTGTCTCCACTCTCCCAGGAGCCCTTCCTGAGTCCTAATAAAGATCTCTGAAACAAGATGCTAATGCTGGATTATCCAGGTAATCTCCCTGAGTTACTTCCCTGGTTTGCCTGGTTATAAATAATGAATTAGGCCTTTACTTATCATTTCTTCTGCCCTTTGGGGTCGCTGCGAGTCTCAGGAAGGAATACAAATTTAAGAATATCAGATCCATTCATTAATATCAATTTCTGCCAATCCTGCATGAGAGACGCTCCTCGCTCAGCGCACGCTATCGATAAAACGGAACGGCTGGGCCGTTAATGGCATGGATCTAATAGCACGAACTGGCCCAGCCTCACTCACCATTCCCATAAATTGAATTTTAAAAAGGCAGATGGGTGCTTCATAAGTGGAAACAGAATCATGTGCCAACTTTCATTTCTTTTCCATTCCTGAGCTTGGGTGAAATTAAAGTCTCCCTGCTGGCTTTGTCCACATAAGCCTACCATCACAATTTGGTCCCAGTTTCAAGGTTCCTCATTATTCCCATGCTGGATTTCTAAAGCAGACCAGTGAACGCATCTTAACCACTTCACTGCTGCCTTCCACTGCAGCATGCATCCAGCTAAACACAGCAGCAGCAGCCACATGGGCTTGCAGAGCTCTTCAAGCTGAGAGAACCAGTTTGGAAATCTGAACCAAATCTGCACATAATCCCTCCTCTTTCTCCCTCTTGCCTTATTCCATCTGTTCTTTGGCATTAGAGCAATTAATTGCAGCAATAAGTATGCACGTGCTTGCAGCACAGAGCTGGCTGGGAATCCCACATGGAACCACCCTCAAGGGGCTGGAGCTGAGCTCGCCCACCGTCCGAGTGCTGGGAGATGCCTTAGACCAGGCAGCACGCTTCTGCCACCAGGCTCCTCAGCCTGCCCCCAGCTCTCCTGCCCTCCTTCCTGCCAGGGCTGCTTTGCCAGCAACAGCGATAGCCAAGTGTAGCAGTGTGCAGATGGGTGCTAATATCATTACCAAGAACCCAGATGAAATTGCTGCCTCTTGGCTTCTCCGCACCTGCCGTGACCAGAGATGGGCATGCGAGCACACCTGGTAGACTGTGCATGGATCAGCCAACTGCCTTAAAAGGCTCAGAGCAACTTCAAGTCCACTCCTGAAGGGGAACAGTTACCACCCAGCTAGAGGAGACTTCAATGACTACCCCTGACCACGCAGACACCTCTGAGGCCCCAGGCTGCTGAGAGCTGGGCTGTGCAGGGCAGGATGGTAGCACTGCCAACTGGTGCACAGCAGCTCTCCTGCTAGGCAAGGTCTCTGCAGCTTTAGCAAGCCTTGTATGAGCAAGGCCATGGCACAGAGCAGAACCAACCTCCATCGCCACTGGGCTCACACACCAGACCAGGAGCCAACACGCACATGTCTGAGATGCGGTGACCGCTCCTTGGGCCAGGGGTCCTAAACTGAGACAGAGTTAGTGTTAATCAGGGTTTGTTTCACATAGTAATTGACAGTTTCGATTCAGAGGATGATGCTGGTTTGATAGCGTCAGGAGGCACTGTGGTCAGCAAAGACAGGCCATCACCCAAGCATCCCTTGGACTTTGCCAAAGTCTTTTAAAGGTGCAGAAGCCTAAGAGAAAAATACTGATAGGATAGCTGTTAATTTCCCTAAAACTCCAAGCATCTGTGCTGAAATTTTGTGCTTAAATAGTGCCCTGCTTAGTGGGACTCTGATCTTCTTTGGCACCCCTCAACATTGTTAATTGGAGCTGGCAATGTCAGACAGTGATATTTTCATGGAAACCTCAAGTGTAATACCGAGACTAAGGGGCTCTAAAGGAGCAACAGAAATCCAGATGCATCCCCTCTTTCTTGTTCGAAAAGAATACACTGCTGCTAGCAGGACAGAGCTAAAGAGGCACAACCTGGATTCAAACTGCTAAGAGCACCTAAGCATTTCACCTCTCAGAAGAAGCTGAAAGTCACCCTTCAATTCAAGTGGCTATGATGCTTATAGATAAGAAACTGGAGACAACAACTTCAGTCTCTTTGCAGGGAGTCTGCTCTGTATAACCAAATAGTTCTGCATTTATTACAGTGTTTTTTAGAGTCAATTCTTGGCCTTCAGGCACATCCCCAGCAAAACCCAGGCCAGGACCAGCCATTGTTTCTACCCTTACAGATACACCTCTGAAGGCATCCTTGTGAATAGAGTTCCTCTGTAACCCTCATGCTACCAGCAGCACCAAAACTTGCCCGCTGAACTCAGCAGCACCACAGTTACTGTTGCTCCTACACAGCCCACCACCAGCTCCCCAACCTCCAGCTTGTGGTCATGCTGCAAAAATCTTTGTAAATCTCAGCCAAAATGCAGGAGGAAAACACATTTCCCTTTGCAAATAGTTTCACCAGCTTTCAAAATACTTCAAGCCTACACAGTGTCAAGAAATGTGCTGTTTTCTTCCTTTCTCATTTAGATGTCATTTCATCTGCAGCTTTGCGCTGCGGTTCCCCTTTCTGTAACCATAAGCGCAGCTCTTGAAAGCTCTTTATACGCTTAAAATGGATCTTTTCAAGATCAACCACATATCTGAAACAAAATAAAAGTTACACAAATCACTGGCACTGAAGATTGTTGGCACAGCTAAAGGAACCAGGACTTGCCCTGACTGATACTGCCCACGATCATTACTGGAGATCTTCCCCTGGTTCACGTTCCAAGCCCCTCAGTATATGCAGATGCATTCACGTTTACTCACGGAACCTCTGGATGCCACGCTTGGCTTCGCAGCAGCAGATTTTAGTCGTCTCCTCTCTTAAAAGTGTTCATGCTATCTCACCAGGAAAGGGACGGTCTGCCACTGCGCTTAAATTAGGACCTGACACTTTCTTTCTCCCTTGAAGCACAGAGCATTTGTTCTCCTTCTTCTGTCTCAGGTGGCATAATTGAGTCCCTTGGGGAATGTTGATAATTGAATGGGAAGTGAGATCGACTGAGGCAGCAAAAAAAGTGGATGGTTACGACTGAGGGATGTCAGGTGCAGCACTAAGTTCTGCTGTCAACTAAAAGCCCATCTTTAGAGATCAGGGATTTCAGCGGTGGACTCAAGGTCCCAGTGAGAAGGTCACAACAGTGGATATTCTCTCCCTCTCCACTCTCAAAATGAGCACAGAGAAACTGCCTGATTGCCACATCTTGAGTACTGCCTGGACACGTGCTCACCACCCTACCTGAAGGTTTCCTTGTGATGCGGATGCAGATGAAATTTTATCCCCGTGGGTTTGATATGAGACAGTTGTGTTGGAAGCACAAAAATCCTGTAGCAAGCTCGGGAAGTAGCAGAGTACAAGCAAGCTAAGAAGCATAGAAGGGAGAGAGAGCTGTGCTATTCACACCTCCAAAGAAAGGGAAGTCTTCAGATCAGCTCTATATTTCACTGTCAGGCAATGCAAGCATTTTAAAGCTGGTGCTGATCTGCCAAAGCTGGGAAAGAGTAAAAACAACACAGACAATTGGTGCTGCTTCTGCTGCATTTTGTATGCAATGGGGTAATCTCAGAGGCCTATGAACAATGTATTAGAACAGCCTATCCCAGAGCTTAGAAACGCACGAGCAAGCAGCTGGCTGCCCATCCACCTGGGAAAACAGGAGCAGGCTGAGCCTTGCCATGTCTTTGAGGCAATTAAAAAAAAAAAAAAAAAGCAGAGTGAGAAAGAGAGAAGGAATTCCCTCATATATTAGAAATACTGCACAAAAGGTTCACTTTGCAGTCCACACACCACAGCATTTAACGTCGCTCTCTGTGGATCACTTCACATCATGCCATCAGGCACAGCATTTGACGTTATCCCCTGCAGATCAGGCACACAGAAGGCCTCAGTCAGTGGCAATAGCAGCCCTGCCTCCTTCTCGCAAGGTCAGAGATAAATATCTGAAAGATCCCAGCCCAGTTCCTGGCAGGATGGCCATGATGGCAGCTGATAGGCCCCTAATACCACTCATTTTGAAACAGCTCTCATATGCCGAGAAAAACCCTGACCTCAGCACTTTCAACAAACACAGAGATATTTAACTGCATCTCGACTGCTCAGACTCCTCCTGGAGCACCTGCTCTCGGCTGACACCCGGCCCCGCTGCTCCAACCTGGCTGCGGCCATGGTGCAGAGCGAGGCGGGCTGTGCAGCCCTGCTGCCAGCACACATCTCCCGTGCCCGCTGAAGCCAGCAGGGTGAGGGCAAACACCCTCTCTGCCCTCCAGCTACACCGCCCGTGTCCGGCCCCAAAGCGGCTGTAAGGCCGTTCCCAGGCACAGCCAGGGTTTAGAGATGGAAGCACAGTGCTGCTGAAGGGATGCAGAGAGCCTCGCGACGCAGGACCTCTGCTCATCGCTGCCATGCGGAGTCCCACTCTCCTCTCACAAACAGAGGCAGGATTTTAAACAAGGACAGAGTCAAAGTGAGTCTAGATGCAGAGCGTAAGAGTGGGTCAGGAGGGATCAGAGCAGCCAAAGAGAAGCTGAAAGCAGTACTGTGTCTTCCACCAAACAGCCCTGGCTTTTAAACACCCTTCCTGCCTCGCCTGTGCAGCAGCTACTCCACGAAATTATTTACCAAGGCAATAAAGAAAATCCAGGAAGTTACTCAGATTACAAGTCTGAGCAATTAAAACCTGGATATTTATGGTACTGTAAGACAGAGGCACATTAATAAATAATACTTTGCTCTTCTACAGCACTTTTCCTCTAACGATCCCCAAGCAATTTACAAGTTTTTGCTAGCTGAGCTTCACCAGACCTCTGCAAGGTGAGGAGGAGGTAAGGAGCACCTCCACTCCCAGCCAAAGGGACGGTGTCTCTGGGAGAGAGACAGTGCAACCATTGGACAACACCTGGAACACCACCTTGAGCCAAGGTTTCAGCTCTCTGGACACTGCCTGACATGCACAGATGATGTTCCTTGAGCCGAGGACACAAGACACACAAAGCATAAAAGAAGCAGGGGGCTGGGGCAGGTAGGAGGCCACACAAAAGATGCCTGGCATACCTCCTCCTCATTGTAGTGCTCTAGTCACCGCACAGCACGTCCCGGCTGTTCCAGGCTGGCACATCACTGCATGAAGGATGCTCTCCGAAGAACACCTGAGTTACCAGGGCCGGGCTTCCCTCAGGAAGGCTCTACGGCCACATCTCTGGCACCCAGGGCTGGGATGCAGCAGAGGCACAGGGCAGCAGATGGCAGAGGGCTGGTTGGCAGCCAGCTGGCCAAGCTACACAGAGCTGCTCGGGAAGCTAATCAAGGCCTTCAGATCATGGGAATGCTGCCCAGGTGAGGGCTGCAGCACCGAGCAGATTCACATTCAGCCAGAGAAGCCCATAGCTGAGCTGGATGTAGGCTCCAGCCCCTCCACCACTGCACTGTCCTCCCTCCCCGCTCCTTTATCCTTGCAGAGTGTGAGAGATTATCCTACTGGCTCTGAAAAGGAACAGCAAGCCATTCCTCCTCCGGGGAGCAGACAAAGCTGCCAGGTTAAGACACGGAGACCCTGAAGGCTACAGTGCCTCCAGACCACAATCCAGCCACTGATCCCTGTGGGCCTGACACGACCACTAGCATCTCCTTTAGCTCTGGGGAGCTGGAGAAGCCGTCTCAGACTGTTTTGCCCTTAAAGCTCAAAAGATTCACCTCTGCTTATTCTCCCACAGTCACCTCAAAGCCAGGCGCTGTGTGCACTGACTAGTGATAGGAAGATTTAGTGGAGCCAAGACTGGCCCACGGGCAGTTCAAAGCCTGCTGCTCGCACCGCGTGAGGAGGTTTGCAGCAGCAGAGCCCCCCGTGAGCTCGGGCACCGGCTGGCTCCTCCGAGCACTTCTCCTGCAGCGTGGGCACAGCAGAGGGGCACTGCACAATGTCAGGTGGTCTCGTGGCTCGCTCCTTGGACTGCCTCCAAACCCACACTGATTTACCACACTGTCAAGGAGAGAAATTACATGCCTTGCTTAGAGGTTTATAGTTATTCTTTAAAAAAAATAATAATAACCCACCCAGTGACTGCTAGAAATGTGTAAACCAGTTAAACACACTTTATAAAACCTTACAACAATATTATATTTATACTGAAACAATCACAGGAGCAATTTCACCTGTACTTACTGTCCAGTCATCTAAGCACAAACAGCCTTGAGATTTATGTGCGAGTGGAAACATAATTTCTATTATCTCTGACATTAAACTTGGCAATGGAAAATCCCGTGCCTGGAGTGCAAAATCAATTTCAATAACCAGAATAGCAAGAAGTCAGTCAAAGGCAGGACTTGGAAAGGACACGAGTTTCTCAAATAGCCAGCCAGGGTCTTTTATAATGGGGATGCCACTGGGAGAGGATGGGATGGGCACTGGATGTTCTGGCAGGCTTTTCTCTCTCAGCATGAAATATTTCTGTAGCTGCATGAAGCTGGTTCTGGATCACAGTAATGTCTCAAACTTTGTCTTCCCTGACGGGCCACACAGGTGGGATATAAACATCAGAAGAGAAAGCACCAAACTCCAGGACTTAAGATTGCTTTTCATTGCATCCAGACCAGAGAGCCTAGAGCCTTGAATGCTGGCCCCGAGGCAGGGCTGGGTGGCTGGGTGCGTCAGAACAAGACGCACTACGTCCTGCACGGGGGAATCACCCCATCCCAATCCCCGCTGCGGCAAAGGAGCCATTGTGGGGCTTCCTGAGTAACAGCTTAGAGATATAGATAGAGCTGATCCTGCCTTGGAGAAGGCAGATGATTTAGGTAACCTTCCAAGATCCGTTTCAGCTGTGTTTACAGCAATTACAAAATATTGCCTTAAACATGACACGTGGGACTCTAAATCTCTTCCCATCATCGAGGCTTGAGGGTGACAGAGTGGAGTGTTTCCATGGCTGTAACAACTTTGGATATTCCCATTTGCCAGCAAAATACCAGCTCCCCATCCAACTCCAAACTACCATATTCTGCTTTGGTGGCAGAACTCAAGCAGCTTGCCAAGCCACGATGCCAGAGGCAGCTGTAGCGAGGGTCTGCTCCCTGCTCCGACACAGCGACACGAGCTCCATCAGTTCGTAACGTCATAACACCATCCCTTGAAATATCAGCTGCAGACTGGGAAAGCTGCTAGCAAGGGTTTTTAAGTGAGGTTTTCACATATATATTTGTGCATTCTCTTCTAGGACCCTTTTTTATCAGCGACTACTTTCCAGGAAGCTGGAGCGACAGTACTGCATCTCCACGTGTCCCTGTGCAGACAGAGCTCCAGCTGCCCTCTCCCTCGCAGCCCTTGCTTTCCAGGGAGTCATGCCAGGCTTTTAATTACTCCCCTTTCTGGGAGTAAAGACAGGCTGGTACTAGGATAGCTTTGCCCCTTGAAGGCAAACCCTTCACCTTCCATTGCAAAGGGGCTCCTTCCCCTCTGCAGTGAATTCAAGAGTCAGATGGAAAAACAGCTATTTCAAAATATATCAAAAAAAAGGCAAGGGATAGCATATACAGACACAAACACTCCTAAAAGCAGNAAAAAAAAAAAAAAAAAAATCAAGTGACACCCTCAGTGCAAGAATATTCACAAGTCACAGAGAACTGAGCCCCTGCCATGAACTACAGTCAGCAAGGAATGAAGCCAAGACCTGAGCTGCTTTCCCAGCTCCCCCCACTCATGTCTGCACGATAACCAGCAGCCAGCGTTGTGGAAAAGGAGAGAGACTCCTGAGTGATCCTTCCTAATAGATTCGTCTTTTATCATGTTTTCATGACCTTTGTAAAAGGCAATTTAAATTCTAATTGTCCTGTGAGCACCACAGGAATCAATTAGTGACAAGAGATGTTAATTGTGCAGCCGGGGAGGAGGCATTGCTAGGCTGCTCAGCTCCAACACGGGGTTAAGAGCCCAGGGGAATGCTGGGATGGTTGGGGCTTTAATCAGTCCTCCCTTTTTAATAGTTTCCATGTTGTGCTGCAGTTGTCAAGGTCCATTAGTCGTCCGCAGCACTGAATGGAGCAGTGGCATCCCCTCCATTCCTGCACTCTGCCAGCACATACACAAAGGATCAGAATGAACTGCCATTGAGAAAGCAAATCCTAAAACCTCCCTTTCTTTTTGTTCTCACTTCCCTCCCTATAGACCCCGCATAGAAATCAGGCCTTGGGCACTGGCTATTACAGAGTAAATGCTTAATGTTGGTGGGCTGTAGGGGAAGGGAGCCTGCTCCTGTCGTCTCAAGATCCAGCCGGAGCCTTTTGTGAAAAGCAAATACCCCTATTTTCGTACCAGGACACACAGCACGCCTCTCATGAAGACCCTGGCACTGTTCAGACTGCCACTTGAAATGCTAGACGAAGGTTGCACTGCATGCCCAGTATCTATACTGCACACAGGCAGAAATGCAGAAAATTCAACTGAGCCAGAACCAGAATACATAGCCTGAGAGACTGTCCAACCCACCCTGGCACAGCTGCATCTCAGGAAAAGAGGACTTGGCAGGAATCATCAGGTGCACCTTGGGATGCACCTATTTCCCATCAGGTGAGAACAGTCCTACCTTACACCTGCGCCACAGCCCACAGCTGTGCCCAGGGAGTTACGCAATGATCCAGAAGCCCCCAGCATCTCCACATGTAGCATAACTTCATGCCAGGAAAGCTTGCTGCGCACCCAGGAGAGTTCAATCCCCTGGAAACAACAGCCTTGCCACCGTTTTCTATTGAACACCACCACAGACCATTCTCATCTCCTAAGTCTCTCCATTCTACCCACCTAAGGCAACTACCAGCCTCAGATGCTGCTCTGGGGAGGTGCTCTCCCTGCTCTGCTCTTATATGGAATTCACACTTCAAAACCCCACTTTTCAGCTCCCCACCTCCAGGACTAAGGCCTTCACAGGCAGGAGAAAGGCATGCATCCTTCTTTGTAAGCTAGTATCTAATCTGAGTAAAATGGCAGCACAAGAGCAAATTGGGGTTGGATTTTTATTTCAAATCCTTATTTGCACTCAATTGCATTCTCACAGTTGCCCATTAGTTCTCGAATCAGAACTGGATCGCGCTTAAGCGCTGCATTTTACCCCAGATCCGATGCACAGAACTGCAGGCCCAGTCCAGCTATGTCCCTTCTAATCCCCTAGCTCTCTACCTTCAGCCCTCTGCTCCTTCTGTCAAAGCTCCTGGTACTTCTGGGCTCAAACCCCACAGCCACGCTCTGGATTTCTGCTCCCGGCTATAAGGTCTCCTTCCCCTGTTCCCTTCCATGGCACTGACCTTTCTTTAGCCAGCCAGACTGCTGTGCAAAGTGGGGGCACAGCTCAAGGTTGGGGCAGCTACAACTCAGCAGTAGCACCCTCTTCCCAGATGGCTAGTATTTTTCAGACAGTCTCCAGCTTTTGTGAGCCATGACTCCTTTGCTCATTCATTGTTGATCACCTAAATAGACCACTGCCTCCAAGACACTATACTCAAGCTGTCTTTTCTGCAAATCCAGGAGGGGTTAAGTCCTCCTACACTAGTCATCACGCATGCTACAGTTCACCCTGGGGCACTTAAAGCGTTCCAGGTAGGCCAGGCCACTCCTCTGCATGATCATCTGCACCCCAGACCAGTCCCTTTCCCCCCCTCAAAGAGGCATGCTAAAGATGGTTCTCCCAACACACACTGAAGCAATTTTCAGTCTGTGGTGTCTTTCTGTCTGTACCACTGTCAAGGAAGAACTATCACTCCCTTCAACACGACTGATCAAGGTGAAGGAGCTCAGTGACTCATAAGGTCAGAGGACTTCCTACATGGTGCCTCAGTCTCCCACAGCACACCCAGCCAAAGGCCCAGACTCACCCCACTCACATGTAGGGGCCTAGCTGGCAGCCCAGCTACGAGCTGGATTCTCTCTATTTCTGCAAAAAATGCTTGATACCTTCGTATGGGTTAGGCAGGAAGAATCCACTCCACCAGCAGCACCAGTTCCACTTCTCCCCTGCCTCAAGTCACTAAGAGGACAAAACTACCTTCAGTGCCTCAGACCTTCACCACTTGTCCTGGAAGTGTTTTTCTCAGGTCTGAGATTCTTCCTGCCTGATAGATTAACCTCTTCTGCAAAGCGTGCCCACTCGTAGCGCTGCACTAAGACGTTTAATTACTTCTGACTTTGCCCGCAGCACAGTAAACGTTCCTTCTCAGCAAATACTTTTCTTGGGAACGCTCTCCCCAGGGACACCGACTTCAGTTTTTTAAACTTATTTTATCTGTGCCACGTTCTCTAACAGCCTCTGGACTAGGAGGAGGGACCATTTTTATGAGCAGTGCTGAGCACTACAGGAATGTCCTCCGTGACACCACTGTCACATAGCCTAGCTAGGTTATTGTCACTTTGCCAACTTGAGCTTTAGGCATCCAACCCAGAAGAAAGGAGCAGAGAGGACCTTTGTCTGTGAAAATCTCAGGACATCTGCTCCCTCGTCTTGATATCAGAACCAAAGAGGTCCCTCTCTGAAACTCTTCGATGAACACGAAGCCAAGCGGAGCTTTGGGTGCCTGCAATTTGGAAGAAAGACTCAACCCACTGACACAGGTGAACTCCTCCATATACATCTGGGTCTGACGGTAAAACTGCTATGCAGCAATTCTTCCCCTAAGGCTCTCAGAGCAAATGTTACTAGTGTTTCAGCTCATGGTTTCCAGAGATCCTATTAGTTCATTGTAAACCCCACATTCAAGAAGTTTTCTAAGGGCAGAAAGCCTCAAGCCCGCTGGCAGAATGCTAGATGGAGGATGACCTAGGCCAGAAAGGTTGCTTAGGGACTGAGTAAGCCAGAGAAAACATGTTTTTTTGGTCAGGTTGGAAACTCAAGCCAGAGGGCCAGCAAGAAGCCTGGTGTTAGCATCTCACTAAAATTGCTGAGACATCTTCCCTCCGCAGGGAGCTCAGAGCCTCAGAACAGCACAACAAGCTTCTGTGGCACTAATGGGAACACAAACTGGCAGGTGTGAAGTGCAGTCTCCATGTGAGGTTCCTCCCGTCCCTCGCTGGCTAGTCCTTTCCAGCTGCCATATCCGTTTGCCTGAGCAATGGAACAAAGCCAACTTCATTCCCACCAACTTTACAAAGTAGAATTAACATTTTCTCTACTCATTCTCTGCTCAGAGCTTCTACAAAGCCTTTTTTGCATTTCCATTAAAAATAATAATGCATTTTGTTCTGCTTCACAGGGCCCATTGCTCACCTGCCCACATCTCTTTCAGACTCCACTAGTCTTCCTTTCTTTCACCAGCATAATCACGTTATGCCCTCGTCTCTTTCTTCCATTATTTAGGAGATTGTGGACATGTTTTATTGCTGAGATTTACAAAACAACTCAGTCAACCTTTACACAGCAGACCTGATAAGGCTCTAGAAGTGGGAAGGAATGACTGTGTTATTTGGTCTCCCCAACACACACGTGGCTCTGTAGCCACAGCTGAGCAGTCTCAAACCCAACTGGGAGGATCATCATTTGAGCCCCACGTTGCAGAGCCCAGGGCTGGCAGAGCTCAAACTGGGTTGATTCTGGAGCACCGCACTCGCTCTTCTGCAATGTTTGATGTCCTCATACAAACTTAGCATCCAGTAAGCCCAATCTTTTAAAACCCAACAGGAAGCAAATGTTCTACGAAGGATCATGACAGAATCAAGTAAAAAATGTTCATGCGTCAAGAGATTCCCCGAGGCATCAGTTCGTCATGCCTAGAGATCAGCTGAGAAGAGAAACTCCCTCTGGAGGTTGCTAATGCATTCCTCTGCTTTCTGAAAAGGATGACAAAGGAAAGCTCGCTTGCTCTTCCTTTTCCACTTTGTTCATTCACCAGCATCTGTATTGCGTACTGACACAGTCAGCACTCTCCATGAACATTCAAGGGAAGGCAGGAGGAGCTCCAGCCAAACCTACAGTCTCAGCATTCACAGTTAATCACTCAGTGCAACCAGAAAGCCTCAAGTGCAAGCTGCTGTCCTACAGGAGCTGAACTAAGGAGCCAGAGGAAACCTTTTTCATGGCACAGCAAATTCTAGCACATCCATAAATCCAAGAAGTTAGTCTGCATCGATTGTAACATCTAATCTGCTAATATGTATTTCTGTAAGGTATATGTTTTCATGTAAGAGATGATATACACACAGGTATTGTTAACAGAAAAAATGAGTAACACATCTATATTGTGCTATTTACTAGGCATTACTGCACACACCTGATTTTGCCTGTGCCGTTAGCACTCACTCAGCATGCCTTAGGGATCCTGATTTTCCCAATCCTAATCCCAAATGTAATCTTTAACCTCCATTTCAACTCCCCAAAATTGTTGCCCTCAATGCCTCCTGTGATGCTGTTACTTATTCACAGTTACAGACAGCATTATTCCATCAGCCCATCTACCACTTTCTCTCCTGATTCTCTCTATTCAGAAGCTGCTTTGCTTCTTTCCTTTCTCTTCACCTGGAACAGCCTGTAATGGCTCCCCCACGGATCCTCACTACCCACCTGTCTCAGTCCAAGCACGACAGTCGGAATCAGGCCCCTCGCTGACAGCAGTAACTGGTGATTCTCATCAGCTGAACTGTGCTTGAGGCAGGTGCTAAAGCTTCACAACTTTTGTCTTTCTCTCCTTTGCTCCTAACTAGAGAGATCCTATAAGAAAAAAATAGAAGCCCAAGCTCACACAGAAGTGTGCATTCCTGCAGTAATACACTAGAACCTGCATCTCAGCAGCCAAACAGCTCTTTGACTAGACACACTAGAAAGAGATGGTGAGAAACAACCAGCAGTTATGAGAATTGGGCTAAGGAGAGGAAGGGCAGCAAGACAGGAATTTCATTTGCCAAGTAGGAACTTAAACTGATTAGCTTCAAGTAGCCTGGAGTGAATGTTGACACCAATTTGACTTAAAAGCTGCTATTATTTTTCAAAGCCATTTTCTCCAGCTGCCAGAAAATACAACTACATTCAGAAGCTACAAGAAAACCTATCAGCTTTCAAGCAGCTGAGCTGCAGCCAGGTTCCCATGATGGCATCTGGCACTGACTGCATCAGAACTGGGTTGTCAGATCACAAAGCACAACCACTTGCCCTTCCAGCATCAAGTCTTGTGCACCCATCCCAGAACAATCATGTTAACTGGCATCACAGGCTTTGCTAGCATCAGGCTAGCACTCTGCACACAACTTCCAAAGTCATGTCACTGAGCACTACAAGCCACCAAGCCCAGCAGCAACAACGCTTTCTGCATTGGATCTTAAAAACTACACGAGCATCAGTCATGCCTGTACTAAGTCCATATAGCCCTGAGGTTGCCATAAGCGAGCCTCCTGCTGAAAAGCAGCAGGAAAATTTGGATATCTCAGCACTAACTTGGACCATTTCTGTCCAGGGCAGGGGCTGAGAACTGAGCTGGTCACAAAGCACCCAGTGGAATAGGCCCAAGTATGTGAGAAAGCCACGTGAGCAGACCAATCCTACTGGACCAAGCACTGGCTGCTATCACGCTTTCCCAGCTCTCACTGGCAGCCGGGAGAAGGTTACGTTAATGTGCCCGTGACAGATGGCTTAGGATTTGAGGGCTGGTATTGCATTTCTGAAAGGCTGTTTCTGACAGCCACTGTCCAGCCTGCTCAAGTCCATCAGCTTGCATAAGAGAGGAAGAGTTGAGACAAGCCCCACAATGCACAGATGCTATTTGTTGGCCAAGTTGTCACATTTTCCTTTCATAAAGAACAGCTTTGGAGTTTCAGGAAACATAGGAAAAACGAATAGAAGGAAATGCGATAGCCACCATGAACAAACATGACTCTCTGCAGCTCAACACAAACAGCATGGCTCCAGAGCTGAGGGGCACCTTGCACTCCCATCCACTCTGGGCTAAAAAAAGAGGCAGAACACAAGACCCAAACCAGCATGCCACAAGCAGTCCTCCTGACAGAGGCAGCAAAGTGCTGTTTCCGCTGCATCAGGCCGTAGTGCAGCAAACACAAAATGGCAGCAGTTTCTAGCAGAGCTCAGGAAGGGGTGCTGACATCTTCCAGCAAGGGGAGACAGCTCCACCAAGGTGTCCAGACACTATGTACAGGAGGGAGTTTTATAACTGGAGAAGATCTGAGCCTGGCAAAGTCTAAAACAGCCTTTCCAGGGTATGTTGGGACACCCCATCCTTTTCTGGAAACTCTGGAAACCAAACTGCAAGGAAATGAAAGCACAGGGATCTGACTGAAGAGAGCTGACAGGAGCTCAAACAGAGGCTGGTCTTAAAGCTTCTTTTATCTACACAAATGTAAGAACAGAGGAGCTTTCTGGGTTGCTGTCCCTTCAGTAAGTGGTTCATCTTTTATACTGTTCCTAAAATTGGCATTCTTTTGTCAGCTTGACAAGGAGGCCTACATTTTGCTAGCAGCTCATGCAGCTTTGCTGGTTGGGGGTGGAGAAGTGAATGAGCACACAAGGGCTGGCTGAACCAACCAGGCTGGGAGACATTCAGGCCTCTGTCCCATGGTGGTAAATAAAACAGACATCCCCATCAGCAAACCTGCAGCTCTGTCACGGTGGAGAAATGCGTTACCGCAACCAGAGATGTAACTAAAATGCACTGTGTACACATGTGAGGAAAAACGTTCACAGACTGAGAAGATGGAGGAATAAGATGTAGCTTGAAGCTGAGGGAAGGAACCAGCTCACTGAGGAACCAGAAGATTGTTTTAACAGTTGCAGCCACTGGGTGGTAGAGTCTGCTACCAAGAGGTGGCCAAGAAGACACTGCTGCAAGGAGCCAGCACGGCTTAGGTGAGCAGGGATGGGGCTGGTGCAGGGAAATCCTACAGATCCTGGAGATACAGCCCCAACCCTCCAGATATCTACAAAAGCAAAGCAGAAAGTGTGGTTAGGAGGAGCAAGCAGGGTTACATTTAGAGCCCCAATTAGGCTGGTGCCAAATGGGCAGTACCCAAACCCCTTCCCAGATCAATATTGCTATTCATTTACAAGCACAACAAGGTTAGAGAGGTGAGCAGAGTAAATAATTAACTCATTTACAGATATTTTTTTTTTTAAACAGAAAGAGTTATTTTAATCTTCTGGGTAATTAGCTGTTCAGTTGACATTAATCACACCTGCAGTAATTATTTGAAGTATTTGATTAATCAATCCAGAGGAAAAACGGCGCTAGGCCAAGCCACCCTTGCTGCACAGCCCTGCTGGCCTCTCAGTCAATGCAGAGGTGTCGGCTTTCAGCGATGCAGCGCATTTCCTGCTGGGTGTAACACAAGCCCTTCCCTGGATGGACGGGTACAAGGAGATCCTTGCACTTCAGATGGGGAGATGCATGCCGTGATGTTTCCAAAGTGAACTAAAGAGCACTTACTAATGCCAGGCTTGCTGAACTGTGATCTTCACCACTTGAGGCCCTTGAGCAACTCAATGACAGTACAATCACCTGCTTGCACAGACTGGACACCACACCTGAAAAACATCTCTACATCACAGCAGGGTCAGCCAACACTGAAGGGAACTAAACCTGCTAACTCTATCCTTCTCACCAATAACTGCAAAAATTATTTCAATTAAGGAAAAATACTGAATCTAGAAGATAGTCTGAACGTTAATATCAAACATTCACGTTAAAAAAAGCTCTGATGTATTTATTATTTCTTGGCTATTTTTCCTTCTAGCAATCATGTCTCAGCAGAATTCCGGTTTACAACTCCTACTACTAGTAGCAGTGATCTTCAGTTTTGTTCAACTAAGTTTGCAGGCTCTTGGAAAACTCCCCAAAACAAATTCCAGCACCTTTCTGAGAAGGCTCCCACCTAGCAGCCCAAGCTGGTAGCGTGCTGCATTGAAGGAGGCTCCTCTGGTTTTGCTCTGGATTAGGCTGCTGCTTTCAAAAATGCAAATGTTAACTCCCAGAACAAACTTGGTGTGATGTTAAGCTTATGTGTAAACTGAAAAGCAACAGACTTTCATTACAAGAACTCAAACATTTAAAAGGCACATTTAATGTGGCATATTTCTGAAAACAAATATTGGAACATTCAACTTGTATTTTATTGTTTTCCCCCCCGTCTATCTAACATTCTCCCTGCTGCATATAAATGAAACTAACAGTTCTTTAACACCAAAAGCTACCAAAAATCTTTGCACTTCTCTTTCAGGAAGTCAGTCTGTCTCATGGCCACAGCAGTGCTAAGTTCTGATGTGTCAATCAGCATTCTCATCTAAGCACAACCCAGGTGCAAAGCAGGCTTTCCAGTGTGCACAAAGGACGCATGAGGGAGAAGCACCAAACCTTCTGGACAGACTGTCCTGCTCGTGCAGAGCCAGGAAGCTCCTACTCAACTGTAGAGGACACCCCACAGGAAGAGAGACAGTGTCTAGGATAAGCCAGCACACATCGGCAATACCAAGCACTCCAAGTTTTGAGTCTGCTCTTCAAGCAGCATATTTCTTACATCTGGCATGCAAAATTCTGTAATAGTGAAGAACGTCCCATTTTAATTTAAATGAATGCATTTATTTCCAAATGGGAAACCATAAGTTAAACAAACACATTTCTCTTTGCACATGAAAGCATTGTTTTGTCACAGATGTACAGTATAATGCATTTATTTTCTCGATTGTTTTGTATTTGTAAGGCACTGCCAGTTATTTGGATGGGTTTGTAAGGATGAAGCAAATTGCTCTGTGGGGCTCTATTCAGGGAACATAATATTCCCACAAAAGCACCATAATTCTGCATGCAGCAACACAGACTACCACGACATCGCAGCAGCTGGCAGGGTGGATAGAGTTAGCATTATCAAAACCAGCATGGCAACTGTACTCCAAAACCCCCTTACATGCATAAATTAATGATGAATGTACATTGATTATCCCCACCCAGGCTCCAAGGAACCCTGCCTTCCCTGCAATAAAAATGTGAATCTCACCACCGTTTTTTTTGTCAGTTCACGAGGCCTGGAGAGCACTTCAGCTTTTTCTTGAGCTGCTGCATTGGCCCAGCCCAGGCCTCTTAGCCCTCCTTGCCCATGTGCACTGGGGAAGATCAGGGAATGCGCTCGAGAGCCTAAGCCATGGGGAACAGCCACGAACACAGAACAGCGTTAGCAATGTGCCAGGCACAGCATTTTGGGAGGTCCACCACACAGAGCAGGGAGGAAGAAGGTCCTGTCAGGTTCACATCTGTTTCAGAAGTTAGATGTAGATTCATCTACACCCACCTATTTGACCAAATAACTCCCTTCTCCAGGCATGAAGAACAGCGTCAACAAACACTTCCCGTGACTACGTTTCCACAGCAGCTGTAACAGACTAGAAGCATGCACAGATTTAGTGGACAACAGGGAGTGAAGATGTTTGAGTGGCAACTGCTTGGCCCGCCCTTTCAACAGGCCCTCCAGCCAACAATACGGCTAAAGCACAGCCTCTGGTCACCACAACTCTCCTAAAATCTATTCCTTTGCATCAAGCCCTAGGCTATCTTCACCACCTTTTGCTGCCCCAATGTTCTCAGGCTTCTCCATCCATTTGCCAGCTTCCACTACCCAGTTCTCAAAAGGCACAGTCCAGCCTCCTCAAAGTTGCCCACAAAGGCCTTCCTATCCACCTTTTAGTCCTTCTGGTTGCACATAAATGTGGGGGGAAAAAAAAAAAATGATAAGGATGTGTTCTTACTGCAGGCTGGTTAACCCAGAATAGTTACTTCAGGTTGAAGTAGGAATGTAGGCAAAGCCACTTACATGTTAGCTGCTTGAGTACAAGCCTGTCTTGAAGGCTCACGTACAGTGTAATACAGTAATTCACATTTCAAGTCAGCTTGTCTTTTGTGACATTGAATGTGAGTGCTTTGCCTTTAGCATATATAGGTAGTTAGGTTCACACAGTGCATCATGCAATAATGAAGATGCATAGGTAGGTTGAATATCTAGATCTGACAGGATGATAGGAAAGCCTCCTGTTTGACTTCTACCTCTCTAAAACATCCCTGCAGCTTCCCATGACAGTTGATTTGGCCTTTAACTCAAGGAACATCTTTACCTAGTGACTAGTTTCTGTGGGTCACCTAAGCCAGGCTTCATTTTGTGTATTAATGACTCCTCTGTGCATAGGAATATGCTTTTGGGTGCTGCTTCTGTTGTCATATATAAGCTCAGTTTGAGCAAATCCTCTACAGCCAGGTTTATATGAGCAGGTACACTGAAATTGAACAAGAGAAAAAATCTGTATCAGCAGCAATATCAAGAGAGAAGCAGTGGAGAGGGAAGGAGAATGGAGGGGGGCCTTAAAGAAACAATCACCACTCGCTTTACACACCTATCTGCTACAGACACAGACTCTCTGCGAACCAGTAAGTAAACCACAGCTGTCAGTGCCCACGCTGGGCTTGAACATAAGGCAGATCCCTAGCGGGGGCCCCGGTGACAAGGAGGGAGAAAACTGCTGAGTGGAAGACCATTTACTCAAGGAGACCCTACTGACAGTTGACCAAGAGTTGAAAGCTGTATGAAGAGGTCTTACAGTGATCAAGACACTAACCTCAAGGTCTGATCTCTACTGGAATCTTTTCTCCAGCTACAAAGAGGTTGTTCAGAACCACACAGGTCTTCTAAGCCCATCCATCCACCTTATAGCATGTTGCCTCATCTGCAGCTTCTCTTGATGCAGGAACAGCTTATGACCTCAGAAAATCTACTACTTAAAGCACTGATAGATAATAAATGCTAATAACACAATGCAGAAGGGAACTTGTGCTAAGAAGAAATCTCAGCTGTCTGGACTTCTTGCAGGACCATTTTAGTTTTGACCTGTCACTTCCACGAAATTTAAGTAGATTCCCGTGGAAGTCAGGAAATGGCTGTTCGCTGAGCAATGATGACACACAGCGACCTAATGATGGCCATAATGGTTTTGTAATGTACATTGGGGCTGAACATCATTGGAAAAGATAGAAAAATAAGGAAGAGCTGTGCAATATATTGCTCTGCTCCATACTAGACCAGTGGAAATCCTGCTGGCAGAGTCCTGACGGAGGTTCGGGGGTGGCAGACAAAGGCACTGCCGCTGGAACAGAGCACAGCTCTTTCAAAACACTTTTCAGCTGAGTTCTCTAAGCTCTTTGCAAAGATGAGTCAGATTATTATCCTTGTTTTACACATCCCCATGTGATTTGCCCAAAGTGACTTACCCAAAATGAACCACCCCTCAAGATGTGCAGCCCATCATTTCTGATTCCTAGCCAGCCATTCACCAAGCTACAACAACAGATCCCCTGGAAGGCAGCAGTCCCTGACCACTAAGAGGACAGTGAGCAAAACCCACAAAGAGCACTGGAATTGGGATGATTTTGCTGATGCTGGTTGTTACCTGTGTAATTCTAGAGAAGCTATTCTCTCAAAAAGCTGTCAGAGGCCCACACATCTCAGCAATCCTCTTGGGACAGAAAGGCAGAATACATCCAGTGCATGGGTGGGCTGGCCCCGCTCACAGCGAAGAGTAAGGCTAATCACACAGAAATAACTCCTATAGGAACAAGTGACATTTATCACATTATCTGTGCATTTGCTAGCAGGGTGGATGAGAGTGCTTGCAGAAGCTGGTCAGCCACTTAGACACTGAACTGGTTGGAAGCAAAGAAGAGGTAGCCAGTGTAGTTGGATGGAAGCATGAAAACAGATTAAATTTACAAAAGGATATGAAGTAATAACTTATCAGAATAAGGCAGTAATTGTGATTCTCCTTGAAATGCAGCAACACCCTATGGCAATCCGTAAGGACTGAAAATGTATCAGTTTTACAAAACACCTCTCATTTCAAAATAGACCATTAAGAAACTAAAATGAAAACAGAAATGAAACTATTCACTGCAGTTAAAAAAAAAGTTTCAATTTCAGTTGTTTAATTTCTGAAGTTATTACATAAATTCATATCTGAAATGAGCAAGCAGAGAAGCAATCATTCTCACAGCACTGAACTCAGCACCAGTGTTTTTCTCCAGGTGACCGCTAAGGGTCTCTGTTGCTTAACATGGGACACAGCAGAGATTTTTCTCCCTCTGTCATGATGTTTTGACATCCAAATTCATCCCTTCCCCCATCCACACTACCTAACCATCCCACACTCCTACAGAGCACCAAACCACTGAACACCTCACATCACCTCCTCTCACCAGTCTCAAACCAAGTGGTTCATGATGCATCTTCCTGGGTTTGTGCGTGCATGCGCAGTCCCCACACACAGCCCTTCCTGGGCAAGCAGGACATGGATGGAGCCACAGTGAATGCTGTCCATGACTTGCCTGAACTGTCACTATATCTGTACATTCTCAGTGCACATGTATGTGTTGGGCCAAATGCATCTCATCCCAGAAGCAAACATCCTTGCTTCTCAGAGACTGCAAGCACCAATGCAGGACCTGATCTCATGGTATGGGTTCTAGCCTTGCACATCTGGTTGTGTGGACAACACATGAGAATGCCAGTGGTTAAAAAGCATGAGCTACAAGCAACTAGTAGATAATTATGGAGGGATATGTCTGCATGGCTTGGCTCCAACATCAACAGAGGGAAGAGCTCTGCCTATTGAGTCATCAATAGCATTTCCTTCCAGCCCTTGGGTTTTCCCGACAGATCTCCCCTGTGTGTTCTGCCCAGACCCACAAATGGCTGAGCTCATAAAAGCTGCTGAGCTCACAACCCCATGGAATGGGGTTTCAGTTCCCCAGTAGAAATTTCCTGGCCATGACTGTGCTGCAAGGACACAGCTCCTCATCAGCTTCTTTATTAGAGCAGCTGAACTGCATACTAACATCATTCTCAGCCATCTCACAGGAGTTTTGGAGACAACAGGCCATAAACCACATTTCCCAGGGAAGTCAAAGGATGCTGAAGTCACAAGAGCTTTTTAATGTCCCGTCACTTCGGTTATCCCTAGGTCCCAGACTGTCCACTGCCTGTGTGCCTTCACAAAAGAATTAAGTCAACTCCTCCTCTGGAGGACAAGAATTTGGCTAATTAGAGACTGGTAAATAATAGGAAGACATTTCTTAATCAGAGACCAGACACCATCTAAAAACCATGGACGTATGCCACACACATTATGATAGAGTGAAAAATACACAGCTGGTCATTTTCTATTGTGTCTTCTGGAGCAGGGCTATCTGAACTCCTCCATACTTATCTCATTTATGCTATTTCCTATGAAAAGAGGCAGACAACTTTTCACTTGCCTGTTTGTCCTACTTCTTTCCATTTCTAATTTTCCTCTTTTTCTCTCTCTATTCCTTTCCCAGCCCTATGCTCTAGGTTTCTACACTGTCCCCACGCCTTCCAGCAGAGCTAAATTGTAAATAACAGTGAACACATGCTGGTTTATCTATTCCACATAATTCCCCGCTATAATTTTCTCTCTCTAAATTTGTTAGTCCCATAAAATACTCACTCATAGGTTTCCAATGACAAGCAGGACTTGGGCCCTCACTGCACTGTATCAGGTGTGAGATCACATAAACAAGTTAAAAGAACTCGCTTGATGGAGAGCAGAGAGTATTTGCCAGTGCTCTGCAATAAAGCATCTGTTCAACTGGCCGTGGGCTTTTCCGTACTGCAGCAGCATCTTTCCATCCCTTACAGAGCAGCAGCACCAGCAGAGCCATTCTCCGGGTCTGCAGGACATCTGAAGACATTTCTGAAGGCCAAACAGGAGGAAGCTGAGAAGTTCAACTTCCGAATGGCACGTCTCTGAAAAAAATACAAATGTTTGGAGCAATCAGCATTTCTAGACAGTGAAACAAATGAGTGTTTCCATTCCCGGGGGAAGTGGGGAGCAAGCAAACTCCACTCCTTTATTCCATAGCGTACAGGAAATCTGAGTGATTGATGGCAACAGAGTAGGGAAACGCACATTCAGCTTCTATTTCCAATGTAAATGACTTGCCACCTCACCCCTCTGCTTCCTGTTCCTGGCTGTTATCTGCAGTATGTGTGCATCAGGGAGGAAAAAGGACGATCCTTGCTAGACTGCTCCCCCTCCCAGATTTAAATGAGCAAAGACAGCATGTGCAAAAGAGGGGCAAACAGCTGCTCAGCCCAAAGCTCTGTTTGCCCATAGACCCAGTGTGGTGGGCACAGGGATGGAGTAGGGAAGGCTGCAGCACTGCTCCCAGCCCCCGATGAAAAACAGCCGTGTGTGCCAGGTGCAGAAGGTGAGCCCCTGCTCTTACAGAATTTCTCCTTGTATTACAAAGGTCAAAGCTGTAAGCAAGGAGGCTTTTTAAAATGCTGCACACTGTTTGAGGGATCTGTCTGGTTCACAGGGACACTGAGATGCAGCAATTGCCAAGGCAAGAGAACACACCAGAGGAGCACTGTGAACATCCGCTTGCAGGAGGCGTGCCCCGCTCCTTTCCCAGGCAGCTCAGTAAGAGGTGCTTATTTTTACAAAGCAGGCTTGGAGATCTTAAAGAACCGATGCTGTCGTCGTGCCCTAAACCATTCAGTATGTGACCTACTCATTCCCACTCTGTCTCTTGACCTTTTCCCATAGCATACTCCAAAAGCATCACATGAAAAATAGCCCTTCTCAGCTCTCCAGAGGCTTTGCAGACAGCATCAAAGCTCTGTGCTCATAAACAATTCCAGCGAGGCCAAGATGCCATTCCAGCATCGGGGTCCCAGGATCCCTAAGGCTGTCACAAGGAACTGGGGGGGGGCAGGCAGTACACATTGCTACAGGGAGCGGGAAGCGAGGGGCTGTGGTGCAAGCTGAGCTCCACGAAAGCCCGGGAGGCTGAGATAAGGCTTATCTGCGCATCTCAGAGGCTACGCAGGATCTGGTTTTGCCTCTTCCTTTATTACAGAGAGCTTGGGAGCTCTCCGAGCGTGGAAGTCATTTACTGCATTGATCCTTCAGCCTAATCCTCCCATTCTTTCTCTCCTTCTCTCACTGCACATCCATCGACTAACACTGCTGCATCTGTCTCGGAGCTCAGCTCAGAGTCCAGGCAGAGACAGAGGGACTGAGACAGAGACTGAGCAGAGGGACAGCACTCAAGCCCCAGGGCTAGTTATTGGATGATTCTTCAGGATTTAAGTCAAAACAGCAGCTGGGCAACAAACACCTACAGGAATCGCTGTCAGCTCCCTCTGCTGTTGCACACAACCCCTGGCACACTCCTGCCTTTTGCAAAAAGGCTGAGAAATCTGTTCCTAGCCTTCATGCTTTCCTGTATCTCCAGACCAAGTTCCCTGGGAAAAGGCTGTAGGTACTCCATGAGCACCTTTGAAGAAGCAAATGCTGCAGAACACGCTCCATAAACAAAGACTTATCCTCGACCGTTCCCATGACTTCACCCCATTCTTCATTTTTCTCAAATTCGCCCCTTCTGCCTCCTGGCTGCGTTCTCCTACTCCTGCCCCAGGCCATGGGCAAGGCCTCCAGTTGGGCCACCCACAGCAAAGGCTGCTGGAGGACTAGTTACACTTCAGGGACAATTTCCCCTAGCTCCAGTTACCGTTAAATGAGAGACAGACCAACACAAGAAGATAAGCTATCCATAACTAGCTCCTAGCCATACCCATAACCAGCTCCTAGCCAACTGAGGGCACTGCCCCAGCCTCTGGCACTGCTCGCCTCCCTTCCCTGTGCTCCTTTCTCCCTTTTCCCTGCTTTCTCAAAGCCACAGATCACCTCCACCGCAGTCCCACCACCAGCCAGGGCTTGGGTATGCCGCAGTACAGCCCAGCAGGCAAGGAAAATCATTTTAATGTCTCACTATGTGGAACGGAGCCAGCTGCAGGCAGGCAGGTTTGTGTTTGGCTAGCTCGTACGTGCTAATAGGGACGTTGCACTCTTGCAGGGCAATAATTTCAGTCCCAACAAGGAAACTGGGTAATTACAGAGAAAAGCAGCAGGTGCTTCAATCATGCCTACTCTGTGTCAGGTCTTTAAAAACGTCATTGAAAAGAAATGGTGGGATAATTAAGGCCTTGACTCGTTTTCAAAGCAGCTGACTACAAGGCAGGCTGGCCAAGAGGAAGGAACAGGGCTGGAAGTGCTACCTCATTCTTCCTGCTTCCCGGGGACTGACCCCGAGGGTGTGGGTCTGGGACAGGACGGCACCGTCACAGGATGGCACAAAATAGGAACACAGCCATCTGAATTCTTTTGCTGCAAACGTCTCCAATTTAAGTACAAACCTTGGCTTTACCTTGGTTGATCTTGTTCATTTTGTATTTTATTTCTGGCTCTTTTTCACCATTTTCCCTTTTATGTAGCATCAGAAAAGCATTAACTCACAACTTTGTTCCATTCCACTGACATAACTGCCTAAATATCCTACCTGATGTTTTGATATATATCACTTGGACAGACACTTAGAAATTTAAACCACGGAAGCTAGAGGATGTTTTAAAAAATTAGGAAATATGTGGACAACTCTTCTGTTATTTTAACAATATGAAGACTCAACGCTTCTGCAGCTCTGCCAGTGAATGCAAGGAAGTATGTGCTTACGCTGCACAAAGGTGACATGGAGCATACTGATTTCAGGACTTCTGCTACAGCCCCTGAGCATACATGCTATAACCCCCACCCTCACAAACACATTCACAACACAGGTTATTTTCAGAGCAAAGCACCTCTTGTTTCTACAGCCAGCAAAAGCATGGGCACTGTTTGAGAATACATATAGGAAGCAGGCACTGCAACAAAGATCCAGTCTAGAGTCACCCAATCAAGAGCTGCACTGGTAATAATGATTGAAAATAAATTTGATAGCAGCAAATACACATCTGCTGAGAAAGGAAATAATACACCTGATGCACTCAGAAAACACCTCCCAGTTGTTCAGTCCAGAAAACAGGAAAATAGAACAATCAAACAAGATGACACATATGCACTGTCCATAGAACGTGTCTGCTGGTGGAAGCACAGTGCCACACAGCATTCACAGAGGACTTATCCATACAACAACATCATGCTCCCTGCACATGAGCAGATCCTTAAGCATATCTTCCCTTGCACAAATAAACTGCAGAAGAACAAAAGCTCATGAGCCCAAAATGCACACTTTGGATAAGTGAAACATGCTACACACATCATACTTAAAAAGTTTCTATGCGCTCCACAGAAAATTTGTATGTCTCAAATGAAGGCTTTGTCCAATAAGCTGAATGCACTGAGCTGTACTTTCCCTATAGGGCACAGCACAGCACATAGAACAGAGGGCTTGAAATCCCAGCAGGCCCCACAAACACTGATAGTTCATAAACCACACATGGGATTTATTCATCTCCCAGGCTGAGCACAAGCACTGCTGGATTTAATTCCCCAGAGCCAGCTATGCAGCTGCAATTGCCCAGTGCCACACTGCAGCACCAGCCAAGAGACCTTCTGGAGATTCACCAGCAATCCTCCCATACTTCCCCTGACTGGGGGCCCTGGGCTCAGAGCTCAGTCCAGGGGTAAAGGAAGCCTTCACAACACAGGCACCTTCACCATCCTGCCCTGCTACCTTTGTGGCTACAACGGAGGACATCAGTCACAAGTCTGCTGCAGCTCAAGTCACAATCTGAGCAGTGAAGCAATTAGAGAGGATGAAGGCAGTTGAGACCTGTGATAACTTGACACTCAGCTGATGTCACAAACAAACGCACCTAGTGAAATGCATCAGTGGGCAGTGCCAGAGAATGTCAGAGAAATCCCATTCAGCGCTGCTCCCTCAGCTCTGCTCTCCCAAAGGTCACAGCCCTGCAAGGCTGGCTCCAGCAGCCACAGAAATGCCGTAGCTTGCACTGTACCTCACCCAGAGGAGGAGCTCTTCCTGCTCTCACTGCCCAGCCTAACGGCAGGGACTGAGCTCAGGCTCTGCCCCATCCCCTCCCGAGTGTCTCTGACCAAGCTAAGGTTGTGAAAATCCAGAGAAGTGGGGAGCATCTTCTTTCTGCAGGTGCCCCAGCTAAGCAAAAGAAAAACAAAACAAATCAGGTGAGACTAATGAATAAAAATAGCAGACTCTCTGCTTTTCTTCTTGTAATTTCCCCACCCCAGACAGCTGTAACGTGGAAAGTATTGAAATTTAAATCACACCTCAGCCTAACCTCAGCTGACAGGCTGCCGATGCAATAATCTCAGCCTGGCTATCTGCTCTCAGGGAGAACGACAAACCAGCTAAAGGAAAGTGATAAATTCTCAATTTTATTTTAAAATATACCAGATGGGAGATTTTATTGGAGCCATAAATATGTCAAAAGCAATGTTGGTGTATGATTGGAGATTGCCCCCACCAAGGGAGCAGCTCTCCCTGTTTAGAAATGCCATCAGATTCTTAATAAGAAGCTCCAGTTCGACTGCAACAAAATAGTCTGCATATTAAACCAATTGAATTTCTATTTGCAGCCATCTTTTTCTTTTCTCCACAGCCCCTCCCTCGTTCCAAAACGCAGGGGAAATGAAGGTGTTGAGGTCGGACCTAAATGTCATCGGTTTGGGTTCTCCTTTTGTTGTTAGAACACAGCTCAAGTGCATTGGATTTCTCACCAGTATTTGAAAACTGAATTTCACTTCAGTCAACAAAGCTTCAATGAGCTTACTAGGGCTGGATTTCCTAGAATCCCAGCCAGTAGATGCCAACTAAGTTGAGCCTCAGATTCAAACTAAATCAAATTTAAGCCCCTAATCCAAGCCATGGGTCAGCCTCAAACTCTGGAAATAGCACCTGGCCTCAGTCCCAAAATTCAATGCTTGCTAAACCACATCCAAATCCCACCAACCATTTCTAGAAATAATATTTGCTATTTGGAGCCTTTGCACCTCTCCCCCTTCTGCCACTGCAGCCATGACAGATCCCGGCGGTCAGACAGGAAGAAGCTGGTATTTGTGCCTTTTTATCAGCTCAAAGATTTTACAGACTCGTTCTACCAGCTGTGTCTCCGAGCATGTTCCCAGCCTCCCAGTTTACTCTGTACATCCTCATATTCCCATACTATTAAATTCAAATCAAATCAACCAACTCTACCCCCACTGATTCCCAGCAGCACACAATCTGGCTCAGTGAACCTTTGACACTGAAAACTGAACGCGGGACAAGTGAAAAATACCAGTGATCTGTTACTTTATGGTTTTACATATAAATGCTTTGCAGATTTAGTCATATAGCTACAAAACTGTATAAAAGAATTACAGAATTAATAAGAAATCTAATACATAACATATTACAGAATGATACTTCGCAGTTACAGCACAGCAGAGGGAAACTCAGCTAAGCAGCAAAAGCAAAAAGTAACTCTGCATATATTAGAGGTCTTTTTAGACACTGCTTGTCCCTCAGTAAGAAGAGGGAGATGCTATTTCTGCAGTCTCTAACAAATTGATCATTTGCTGTAGCATGTTTTTAATTATTTTTCCTGAACATAAAGCACCATTGGATACATTTATCACAAAGTATCATCCTCCTACCCACAGCCTCCAGTCCTGGACACGCCATTCATTGGTCATGAAGCAGCAGATGCATCAAGACAAACAGAAGTTTTTAATAGCTTTTTAATCTGAAGGAGCAGATTGAAATAGAAAAGCCATACCCATCAGTCTTAGGCTTAAAATATTTTGTCTTAATGTACTACACAGCAAGGCTGGCATTCCCCTGGCTGCTGCAGTGGTTCCAGTGGGGACTCATACAATTCATCACTGACTGACGCAAGGTCAAGGGAATCAGGCAAAGCATAAAAAGCTGGGAAAGAATTCAGCTTGCAGTAAAATACATTTGATAAAACAGAAACTGATGCTGTGGATATAAAAGAGGACTGGCTCTAATGTTCCACCCCGGGTAGGACTTGCTGAAAAAGCAGAAGTAGCCAATTTGAAGTACACTTGAAAGTACAGCTTCCTAAATGCTGGCTAACAAACCTCAGCACTGGCAGCACTCAAAGAATATGAACAAATGTGGATTCAGGAACACTGCTGTCTTCACATTTAAAGGCTCTGCTATACCATTTCCTCTATGGAGCCCGCAGAACTATTTTGGGCAGCCCTATTTTTTCTCTTTTGGGAAATATCAGTGGGAAAGTTCTTGTCTTCACCAAGAACTCTCCTACAATATAGTTTTATGCCATGTGCATTCCATAAAACCACAAATCAAGAAGAAGGGCCACAATGCTGACAGAGCCTGGCACTCGTCTTACATTCAGCACCTAAACCGGGCCGGCTGCAGTGCCTGGCTGGATGAGGAGCAGGGAGGGGATCCCATCTTCTGCTCCTTCCCTACGCTGTGCATCTCCAGCTATAAGGCCTCACGTGAGCAATGAGTTTACAAAAATCCAGGTATGATTATCACTGCTAATCTAAAACAGGAAGGTGAAGACAGACAAGGTGAGAGCTTCTAGAAGGGATCAGACAGAACTTAGGGTAGAGGGGAGGGCAATTCTGGGAGGAGAGCAAACCAGAGGCTGGGAGACAGGCAGCAGGAGATGCTGAGACCAACAAGGTTGGTGCAGCTTTGAGAACTGCTGCTGCCTGCTGCTGGCTGAAAGACATCTCCTTCAGCTGAATGGATAGCTTGTCTTCAAAAAAAACAAAACAAAAAACCAAAACACCTGAGATACGGCTGGGTGAGACCTGGTAGATGAATTAGAACTGCCACCCAACAAAGCCCCTGAGAGCTACGAGGTAACCCTGTAAGACAGGATCACTTGCATTAGAGGAGGAAAATAATGCCCCTGTTTTGAGATTAGTGGATGCCTTAAGAGCAGAGGGAGACAAGCCTGACTATAGGGTAGCTGCTCCCACTTTCTGGTGCTACAGAGCCTGCTCTCATCCTACAGCAGCTGGAAACTGAATGAGCACTACAGACAGAAGAAGGCAACAGAGCCCCATGACAAAAGCACAGCAGCAGTCAAGTGCTCCATACTGGCACCATCACTGTGGCTTCCCTTCCAGGCACACTGAGTCAGCTGCTCCCTTGCCATCACAGCTTCTCAACCTCACAGTGACATTAGGAGAAATAATTCACTGATGTCTATAGGGTGCCATAATGGGGTGTTGTACACCACTAAAGGTGTAATCTCCCCAGAGCAGCTTACTAAATGTCTGTACAATGCCTAGCACAATGGAGCTCCAGCTCTAATAGCAGCCTCTAAGCATTACTGCACTACAACAGTAACAATGGGTGGTGATAGCTCAGATAATGAAAATAATGTATGCATCAGGAATACCTGCAGCACAATTACACAGCTTATTCAAAGCACCTAATCAAATTGTTCAGCAATTTAACATCAACACAGACATAAGGACAGGTACTCCTAGACTAAGGAGCAAATTGTGATTAGCACAGGAATAATTGCCTTGCAAACTCCCCACATTTTAGTCAGGCTGAAGACTGGGTAGTAGCACGCTCAGACGTGCACACAGCTTTCCTTATTTAAGATAAGCCCCAAACGCTCGATTAAGAACAGACTGAAAATGCAGAAGTTGTGAGCACTGTGTCCTTGGAACCCAGGGGAAACTGACCTCAGGCAGCATTGCAAGATTCAGACTTATTCTGAGATGTCTTTAGGGTGTTTCTCCAGTCAATATGTCACACCATTAATTATTTGAACAGATCCTACTGTCTTAATAAATAACTTAAAGAAGTAAATTCATTAAGTATTGACTACCTAAACTACCTGGCAAACGGGCAATATCCAGGCAAGGAAGAGTGTTCCTTCTCCAGGACCCTCAGCATCCCTCAGCCCCAGCCTGCAGCACTGCACAAGCCTGCTGTCTCCCTGGAATGCTGCACACACCAACCACAGAGGTCGCAGAAGGCTTCACCATGCTCTCATTTGGGAGGTGTATGCCATCAGCCCACAGAGAAGGCCCTGCTACAATAGCAGAAGCATATCGTTGTGCCATCCACATCACAGCAGCAGTTTCCCATTCAGGACAGGATGGCTTCCTGCCATGTGTCTGTCTTCAGGAAAAATCCAAGCACCAGTTCAGAAGCAGAGCTAAAGGGCTGGAAACACTCATCCACCCTTTCATGAATTAGCAGCACCAGCAAAAACCAGTAGGGATGGGGACTCAGCAGAAAGTGGTCTGCTGCCAGCTCGGTTCCTATCATCCTCTTGTTTCTTAGATCCTCTCTTCACTCCCTAGGACCAAGCCAGGACCCTGACACATGAACACACACACATGCTTCCCTCTGATGCAGCAGCTACCTTATAAATTATAAAGCAAATTAAAATTACTTTATCAAAGTGATAACACCATCATCTTCAGTGTTTATGGGTTAATAAATTGTGTCCAGGAATGCATGTGCTGACTCATTAGCTAAGCTACGAGTCAGAACTGTTCATCTCTCCTGCAATACCCTGAACACCAGCGTCCCTCCTCTGCCAGAGAATTCATTTTCATTTCCCTGCTTCAGAGAGGGGAGCAAGAGGGAGGGAGGGGAGAAGGAGGGAATTATTTCTTCTTGCTCGCTTCCTGCATTAGTGAAGCCCTGGAGGTTATTTAAATGGTAACTTCAAAGGAGGTATATGATCACTCTGTTTACTGCTGTAGGAGTCTCATTTTACACTCAGATTTAAAAGCTTCTCTGACAGAGAGGCAAACAGCATCACTTACAGGTTTTGGAGCTTCACAGATACAGGCAGCCTAGGTGCAAGGGATCGAGAGGACAGGGAAAACAGGGAAAGGGTGGGTTTTTTTTTTTTTTATGTGAACTAGGGAATGTTGGATAGGAAGGATTTTTGGGGATATAACTTATCTCTGTAGGGAGTGATAGGGAACAATGTCCCATGAACAGAGAGCCCAAGTGCTCCAAATGGGAGCTAACAGGCTGTTTGAGGTTTAGGACAGTACGGGTAAGGAATTATGGAGGACTGTTCCGGGGCAGTTACAGAGGGAAGAAAATCAGATTCTCATGTACCAAGCCTGCTGTACGCTTACTCACCATATCCTTCCCTCAAGTCTTGAAGCTAGCAGGCATTCGCTGCAAATCATTCACTCCATCTCCTTTCTCCTGTTGAGGATGGCTGTGGATCAGGCAATGAGTTAGCTGGGTAAGCTTATTAAACAGATTCTCTAACACAGCAAAAAATATTTTAAGAAAATGCGCCTGGCACTTGGGAGTGGCAATGGGAGGTGCATTTGCAACGGCTCTTTGTTCTCCTAAGCACTGATTTCTCAGTCTGACATTACGAGGCAGATTTGGATGGGAGACAAGGTTTAGAGACAAGGTAACTCCCCCCAACACCACCAGACTAGACCCATGGCAAAATGAGCACTCCACATCACATTACACCTCTTTAATTACAACCTAGCCCCCTTCCCATCACCTTGACAGCTGCATCCAATTTTGGTCACTACCATACATCTGAAATTTTACTAGTTTTAATAATAATGTTTATAGTGGATTGATTTTTTTTGTTTGCTTTGTCCTCCTCCCCTTCCCCCTCCCTGAAGCAGGGTTGTACAAGGAAAGCCTCTTCTCCCCCACCTCTGCTTAATCAACCAGGCACGTGGAAGATGCAGGCAAGATCAAAGAACCATCCTCCCTAGAGAACCTGAGGGTAGGATTTGTAAATGCAAGTGCTTCTGCAATTGGGCATATGGACTTGCCCCGAAAACTTAAGCTGGTCAAAACTGAGAACCGTGCATTTTCAACTAAATCTATGCATTTTTTCCCATGGGCACAATGAAAATGGAATCTTCTGACAGAAAGCCATGTTGACAAATTTTCAGAAACATTCTCCCTAATACTGCCTGCGGTGGGTAGCAGCAAGATTCCACGGCAGAAATATCACCTGGTGGGGAAAACAAGCTCCAGGTAGTGCCAGCACTTACATATGGCTGAATATAACTGCTCCAAGCATATCTCAACTTCTGTCTCCATCAAGCTGCCAAATTATTGCATATATATTCATCTGATACAAGGAAAGTGGACTCGTGGATTTTTCTTTCTCCTCTGGAGGAAAAAAAAAGACTGCTTTAATTAGAATCTGCTGGCTAAAAGCCTTTTTTGGAGCAATTGCATCAATTCTGTTCCATTAGCCACCATATGAAACCATATTAGGAAATAACTTGATACATAACTCAAAAAGAGAGTAAATGAGAACAGAATAACAAAATCCTCTGTCTAGAAGCAATCAAGCATCCAAGGTTTTTGGGGAGAGGGAGGCTGTAAAGAATGCATACCCTTGTTTCTATCTTTCATTCTTTTGAAAATGATTTCAGTGCATATGAAAGCACAGGATGAACCGTAATATCTAATGCTCTCACACAAGATCATGAAGCATGATGACAACTGTGGTTGAAATGTCTATCTAGAGAAAGCAACCGTCCCTGCAAGCTCTAATGAGAACTCCCCATTCCAAAATAGAGTCCTCCCTGCCATTCCAGACCACCCACCCCAGACACCCACCAAGCATGCAGCAGGTGCATTTGCTCTCTCCCAGGTCTATCAAGAACTCATTGTATACAGAACAGCTACTCGAATAACTTCAGGCTCTCAACGTCAAATTGCATTATTAGTTCCATCCTCATCTCCACCACTGTAAACACATCCAAGTGTGAGCACAAGATCAAAATTCTGCTCAAGTCCTAGATTATTCCAGCCTGCATGTGACAAAGGCTGTATCTTCAAAGTGTTCTGAAAGAAAGTAACTGAAGAGTACGGAAACACAGAACAACAAGGTACTGTTTTCGCAAAAAATTTTTCCAGCAGTGCATTCAGACAGATGGGAGGGCTGTCCTCTGTGTTAGGCTCTGTTCTAGAAGCTCAGAGATGAAAAACAAAATGTAAATTCAACAAGTGAATATTCATAAGATGAAAACTTCACAAGGCTACTTTATATTTAGAAGCCTTTGCTTGAGAACATACCTCCCCAAACCAGACATTTAAACTAACGAACCATCCAGACTGACACCAGCTCTGAACCTTCCCACCACAGACGCTCAGCATACAACGTCCCCTGGGAGATCTGGAGCTGATGGGAATCTTCCCTTCATGGGCAGCAACTAAACCAGCTCTAGGTCTACCAGTGACCTAAATCCGATCTGTTTTATCCTCTTCTCTCAACTTCCTATAAAACTAATAAAACAAGATTTCTCACCTGTGATTTCCCCCCCACATGCAGAAGGAAAAAGGTGGGAAAAGATCATCTGGACTGTCTAGGTTTCTTTTGTACACAGCTCCCTCGTCCCCCAACGATGACCAGCTCCTAATTGCAACACAAGCTCCTAATGGTAACACAAGCTTCCCAGCAGTGCCACTGCTTCCTCAGCTAAAACAGCACTGAGTAACCATTAGCAACCATGTCCCCTCAGTTAAATTCCTTCCCGAATGATGTGCTGCTACATCTCCAAAAAAGCAGTGGAAATGCACTTTATGCTGACCCAAGACCGAAATCCAGAAGAGACGAAGCAGCCCAATGAACAGAAGGCTGTGGCTAATGGTGACCTTAGGAACCCAACAAATAACTTCTCTGGACAGCATTTACCAGGGAGCCTCTGTAGACAATGAACCAAAACAGTGCTCATCAGTACACTAAAACTGATTTTCTAAACTGACACGTTGTGTAAAAAACTGTGTGGACACTGGTACTTACAGGGTATCATTTTTCATTAGTGCATCCCCACCAAAATCAAGTATTCTGATATAAATATATGCTCAGGCACGCTGCCTTTATGCCTCAAAATGATTAAAATTGTACTTTCATTATATTGATAATTTCTGCCTAGGTGAAGAAGCCCAGTCAGAAGGTTATTTCTTGCTCCTGCACTCAGTCAGGTCATTCATTTTTTATTCACTGTATCTTCCTAATATATTTTGACTGCTATTCCATGCAAATAAAAAATGACTGTTTTCAGAAAACTACACAAGACCTCTGCCACCTCCTTGTATGGATGTCATTTCTGCTTACATTCTTAAAGGCCAGAGCTTGAGAAAGAAAAATGAAAATAAGATTCAACTGCAATATTTGAACAATATTAGGGCAGCACACCTCAAGCGGAAAAGAAGATATCACAAGCCTATCTTAAACAAAAAAAAATAATAAAAAGGTCAACAAGAAATTACTATTGCCAATCCCTAATCCTCTTACACATCCCAAACGATCATTGGAGGCAGTGATTAAACAGCATAATGCCTACAGATTCTTATTTGGATCAGTGATATTTTCTTGGCAGTGCTGGCACACAGGCTGAGACAGACAGCTCTCAGTCTAAACGGATGATGTTAACTCTTTTCATTTGCACAATGAAGAACTGAAGAAGCAAAAAGCAAGCGGCTTGACGCAGAACTCTTGCCTGTCCTGCATCACCCTGACCACTGAAATATCTGAGTACCTTTCACGAGCATGCTGAGCAGGCCATGTGACAGAATTATCATCTGTCACGTACAAGAAGTCTCATAGCTTGACAACTGCACATCTACATTACCTAGATCCAGGCTCAGTCCTCCCACCTCACCGTGAGGATGGATCCCTCCGCTCAGCAGACCTCCTGCAACGTGAAAAAAGTATCGGTGCACTCACTGAAACAGAGTTCAGGGAATTCACTACTGGAGAACTTCAGAGTTGAACTGAAATTCCTCCACCATTAAAATAATGCAGCAGCAGTGAAAGGACAATGACAAGAGAGGTTTTTGTTTGTTCATTTTAAGTGATAGGACTGATGTTTCTGTAATATGAAGCTCTCTGAGGATTTTAAAGTGGCAATGTTGATATTTTATCAAGTTGGAACCCAACTAGTAAGTATCAGTGATATAAAAAAACTCGGAGGTAGAGTGACCCATTGAAATGGGAATGAGCATTGCTATTTTAGCTGGACAAATGTATGGTTTTCCAATGTTGTATTTTGTTGCAGGAATTTTTCTAATTTTTCATCCTAGAAACTCCTGCAGATTCCTCTGCAAAGCTGTGCTACAGGACTGGAAATGCTAGAAGAGTTTAGAAAGAGCTGCAGTACTAACTTCAACTTCTCTACAGACTGATAATCCAGAACCACACACAATGGTTGAAGGCTGCAGAGGAAATCCCAGCTCCAACAAATTCAGTGTCTAAATTATCATTAATTTCAAGAGTCAACTTCACTGAACTCAGCTACCAAAGAGAACTATAGTAAAACAGGCTTCAGAAACCACCCTTGTTCTTATGTTTGTCTGCACTACCAAGAGCATTTGACAAATCCTTTTTGTTGTATAGGACTGAAGTTTTACACATATACGCTACTACAGGAACACCATGACCTTACCTTGGTCAAGAGCTAATTGAGTAAGAAGCACGGCTGACAGGATAAAAAAAGAACCAACTGTCTGTGGTAAGCTCTGGTAAGCTGTAGCCTACACCACGGTTTAACTGAAAATCAAAGGCACAGACATGAATTGTTCAAGAACTGCTGCGTGATACCTTCAGTGAGTACTGCTGGTTGGCACCACAGCAAAGCTGCATCTCTGAAACGGTTACTTCCTGAGGAGGACCTCTGAATTCCTTCTGCAATCATTTACAAAGGAAGTTTATACAATGCCAAAGTGATTCAGAGAAATGAGGAAGCACCAAATGAATGACTCAATGCAAATAAAAGAGCAAACTCCAGCAGAGAAGAGTCACAGGGGCGTCCAGGACTGAAGATGAGAAAGGACAAAGATTAAATCAGATTTGGCATCTATTCAGGAAAATGGAGAAACCAAATCCTGCCTCTGGTTATGCCCATGAAAATTTGCAGGAATGAAAGGGTTGTAGTCCAACACGGGATACTAGATTTGGAAACAAATCAGACTGAGTTTCCTGAAAAATGGGAGATAATCTTCAAATACAAAGCAGGACTACCTGAAAATGAGATGTGATGAGAATACAAGAACACCAGAACGAGGGAAGCATGTCCAGGCATCATTGCAAAGCTCAGCAAGTAGTTACAGAGCACACATATGCTTCATCCAGCTTCAAATTGCTTCTTTTGCAGGCAATAAAATTACTGCACAAATCCCAAAGAATAAACTGAGTTAACACACCATTAAATACAACACACTTTCAGTTCAAGGTAGAGTGTGCTCACATTAAGCTCCCTCCGTACAAGCTGGCCAATGGGTAACAGACACCCGTTCTACTGACTTGTACTTAAGAAAAAAAAAAACCAACTGAGATTCTTGGGAGTGAATTCCACTAGGAAGAATTCCTACAAGGGAAGAAAGGACACATTCTCTGAATTATGTTAAAGCAGAACAACACTCTGCCATAAACATTCTTTCTACATCTGAACACGTAGAAAGAACCCCAAGGGAGAAAGCCAGGAATTTGTTATTTTCTTTTATCAGTAACATGATCTCGCTTTCAAACCCATCTACCCAAACCCCAAAGCAGTTTTGGTTTTATACCTTCAGTTCATGCTGTCAATACCTCAGCTTCGCTTCGAAATTGGTACTAGAGAGTACAGCATTGTTCCTGGATTTGCTGTCCTCATTTCACAGAAAACAAGATAATTTAAAACATTTATTTCCATAGTCTTGCCTTTTCTAAACATTTTCTAGACTACAGTAGTTGTTGGCTCCTTCCAAGTTCAGTAGTTCTCCACTGATGTTCATTGGTAAAGTTTTTCTACAGGAAAACTTTGTTGGCAGAGGTGCTTAGACAGTTTTAACCAGTTCTAAGCTGAAACAAAGAAAGGAGAAGAAAACATAAAGCTAAGTAGGACAGCACAGAAGTTAGGAGTTAGATTGGCTTACGTTGTCATACCGACAACTTTAGATGCTAAAAAGGAAATGTTTCTCTACAGTTGGTGCTCCCACACTATTTCAGTGTACAGTTTTATGGAACTGTACAAAGTGAAAGCAGGATATCTCCCAGAAAGGAGTTCCTGAATCCCCCTTCTCTCCTCTCTGATCTTATGCCAACTTCAGTGCTTGTCAGACCTCTACGTGGGCTCATCCTATTCACAAAATAACAGAAAACATTCAGCGAGAAAAAGTTTGGGTAGTTTTCTACTATTTTGATGAGTCAGTGAAGCTCACACATGGGCAGGATGTTCCTGGCTGCAGTAAGATCCTCACGAAGCTACCACCATGCTGTACATGCTCCAGCTCTGGAGCTCCAGCAGTGCTGTTTAAATACGAGGCTACTGCAGGCTCCCACAACGAAAACCTGCTCTGCAGAGACACACAGCTATGACAACTGTGTGAACACCAACAGTTGCAAAGCTTCCATTACACGGCTTTATGCATTCACAGCTCCTGCGAGTCAGGGAGCAAGAGAAGTCAGCTGTGCAGATTTTACACATCAGCCAACACACAGCATCATCTCTAGCCAACTGGAAGTCTTTATCACAATCATTCCTTGCTGTCAGAACGACAACTTCAAAGATATGCAGACTGAGTTCATGCTTTATTTGCCACACCAGAATTTCCTTGTAACACAGCAATATTCTCTGCACTGCTTCCACCCTAACCAGCCCTCAAAGCACAGTGGGAAAAGGACTATGTAACTGCATGGAACAAACAGAAAGAAACAGCTGAAGAAACTACCATTCGTCCAGAACAAACGCAGGGAACTGACTTCAGTTTCCACATACAGAAGCTCTCGTCTCTGGCTTCCACGATCAGGCTTTTTCACTCACTTCAAGATACCAAGAATTATCATTAGAGGGCACTGCTTCCCCCAGTAGAAAATGGGTTCTTTTCCTTATGTGGATAGAAATTTCAGACATCTGGAAACACACATTTACCACGTAGCTGTGAAATCTTGAAACCAGGGTGCTGCTAGAATTCTATTTTCACATTTTCTACTTTTTTCTTCTCGAAGGCACTTGAAGAATGTATGGAATCTGCATGTCTGAAACCAAACTCCAAACTGAGGCTAAAGACCCAACCATTTCTGCACAGCAGGACGTAAACATGAACCTCAAGAATAAATGCGTTTTCTATTCCTTTATCTTCTTATTCCTGCTGTCCTTATCCTACAAAGTCTCTTTAAAAGCAACAGATTTTTAAGGGGATGAGGTGGAAGAGAATTCCTACTCACCTTCTGTAAACACAACTTCACTCTGCATTTACACACGGCAGGGCCATCCATTATTAACACCAGCACAGAAGGAAAACAACACCCTTTCCTTCTGCATATCAAGGCCACCACAGTGGTTGAAAGCCACGTGCATGCATACAGCTACATTCTGTCTACAGCAGCAGATGCTTCACTCCTGTAGAAGTGCTGTAAGATAACTGAGATCTTTGGAGGACATGTCAACACCTTCTGTAACCCATACTTACAGACAAGGAAAGCAGCACGGGCACTGCCGTTGCTGAGCGCATATGGCACTGAAGCCCCAGTCCTTTCTGGGAAAGGTGTCAGATTCATTTTCCGGAGCTTTTCACTCTCCTGGACTCAGCCATCCTGCTGGGCTTGCACTTTTGATACACTTCCTGCATCTCTTCTTGCCCCAGAACACACAAGTTTACCTCTCACTCTCCAATATTAAAGGAACAAAAACAACAGAGGCAGGAACTTGAAGTGCCATACAGGAAAAAAGAAACTTCCTCTGAGAAGAATTACAATACTAATACAGTTGTTAACATTCATTGTGAAAGGTGAGGGGTTGAAGTGGTATGTTTATAGGCCGAGAACTTCAGCTGGGGATTTCTCTGCAAGCGTCCTGGGCTTAAGCAATATTATTTCAAGTAAATTAGATGAGGGAATTCTTTCTTGACTAATGCTAGAACAGATTTAATAAAACTAAAACTGCCTGTACGAGATAGAGAAATCCCATGGTACTATTACTCCAGACTGAAAACTATAGCTCTTTTCAATTCCCAGACAGCCAGCTCTTCAGCTGATGCAAGTACAATCCTCCTCAGCTCAGGGAAGTCAGACCAGTATGTATCAAACAAGAATTTGGACAAGCAGAACTCGTCATACATAAGTATTCAAAATAAATACGTAAAAAAATCAGTAACAGATTTCTTTTGCCAGGCCTAACCAAATATTCACATCAGGAAGGCACTCTAACAAATTATTCGGATATTTGTGCTCATGACATTCAAATTAAACATATGCACATTAATAAGCCTGGAAGAGCATCACGCTTACATCCTTCATGATTCCGTTTACTTCCTTCTTCTGCAGCTTATTTTCTATAAAAAGTAGTGCTTGTGATCAGCTGGCATCTTTTCCACATATCAGCAGGAGAATTGAGGTTTCCTGTTTATTATACCCAGCGAGCTTCTCAAGTCTTTAATCAAAGCTTTCCACGTGGCTTAAAAAAATCCAACAGCAGAATCTTTTGTTAGGCAGCAACCTGCCACACACACTGGAGAAACGTACAGACACCCACACTTCCTCCATCAGTCTTGTATTTTCATTATCTCTAAAACAACCTGTCCAATGTCACCACTTGAATGGCTGAAGCCCCAGCAGGCCTGTTCAGAAATCACTGTATGTTGTTTCCCAAGAATATGCAGGCTAGGGCAGAAGTTCAGCTATGTGGAACAGTTTCTGGTATCAGTGAATTATTGACTTATACCTAGAGAGAAGGACGAGGGGTGGATATCTGACGACACAAACCCAGATACAATGACAGCACGAAGGAGATGAAGAAAGAAGATTCTAAATAGAACAACATTCTGGTTAGCAACATCAATGGCTTCAAATTCTGTTCATGAATTAACACAGTTTTCAGTACTTAAACTTTTTCTCATTGAATAAATGAGACAATTTGGAACTAGGCAACCTTTAAGGTCCCCTCTAACCTAAGCTATTCTTTGATTAAGTGAATAAATCTTCACAGAAGTTTTGAGGGACATTTTTTTTTTTCTATTCCAGTCTATAACCATTATGTAGCAAGTGATTTGGAGAGACATTACACGAGAGCAAGCCCAGCCAACTCAGTGGAGCCATTCACAAGTAGAAGGTCGACAAAGTTGACCTCATGCCTAAGCACTTCAGGATCAGGGCCCAAAACCCCACTCAACTAGACAAGCAGCCCCTTCTACGTTGTTTCTCTACTTCCTCATCTCCATGCAGATCTTTTCAAATCTTACTTCACCGCTTCATTAAGTAATTAACACTACTCATTACATTTCAGCACTAAATTTAACTTAGTAGGATACATACACAACTAAAGCCTGCTTAGCCTAAACTGAACGCTGATTTTTAAAGCTAGAGTTATCTGACATTATCTTGCAGCTACAAATAGACTCCAACATGATAAACCGGTGCTGCATTTGTCCTTACATCGGGGTGAAACCTAAGTTCAAGATGGAAAATGACAGAACAGACTATTCAGCCCATCTCCCTCCCAGCACAACTTTGAAACAGAGACCACAAACCAGCAACAGTTTAGTGACAACTGCCACCAGCATCACATCTTTGTTCCCTCAGCTGTAGCTTCAACTTTAGAGCAGGAAGCCACATGTCATTACTTTGGTACAGTTATTCAAAAACCTGGTACGCATCCCTAAACTTGCACTGGACAGGTCTCCATATACCAGTTTACAGCAGTAAGCCAGGCCAGCTATCAGCTAGCCATCAAGCTTCCAATCTTCACTTGTCTAAATCTCCCAATGCCAGTTTCCAGATTTTCACACAACAAACGTGGCTATTTTACCACATACCAAAATGGTCGAATATGGAGCCCACAGGTTTTGCAATTAAGATGACAAATCTTGGATATAATTGAGATGTTTTAAATGCTGAAAAAACTCAATCATATGAGCAACGAAGAAGAAAGAAGCGACAAAACCATTCATTGCTCACAAGCAGAAAAACCTATGGGAGAAGTGAACCATGGGTCTGAGTACACTCCTAACTCTGAAGGCTACAACTAAACTGAAGCAATTGGGGAAAAAGAGAGCGAACCTCCCACTCCTCCCCAAAAAAACCAAACTAACAACAAAAAAACCACCCAATTTATTTCAAACTCCAAATGTATTATCAGGAATCTGCCTGGAGGGAAAGGGGAGCTACACGTTTTCCTCTTAAATCTAAAAACCTGAAATCCACCTCACTGCCCTTACGTGATTATTAACCACGAGTCAACTGAAAGGCAGCAGAGTAAACAGGAGTTAACAAACAGATGAAAAACAGTGGAAATACTGACTTGTCTTAAATTAAGACTATGTAAGGATCATCATCTTAAAATGAGCGTGATTGGTCACCGTCTGCTCCTAATGCCACATACAGCACTGAAGTTTAGAAAGGAACTAGATTTTTTTTTTCTTTTTGGTGTGTTTATAATCTCAGAATTCATGTCTTACAATGTATCCAAAGCAAAGCAAACCTACCTATGCTGTTTGTCAGCTCAAACAAAGCAGAAGGTTCACCTGAATCAAGCGTGTCGGTATAAAGAACTACATTAATTGGTCAATCAAAATAATGAGACGTGAGCACCAGAAGCAACACAGACGTGGTTACTTACAACACTGCAACCTCAGAAGGTGCAGGAGGGCAGGTAGAAATCATCCCGACTCCTCCCCCACAGGATCTACAAGAGGCTGGTTTCACAAGGCTACAGTCTGGCTCCATACTCAGCAAGGGGAAGAAAAGATGCATGATAAAACCATGGGAAAAGAAAATCAATTGGGAGATAACATGTACGACACAGAGGTTCTTACAGGAAGAGAAAAACTGGTGGTGAGAAATTAGGGAGGTGAAAGGAGGACACGATGCCAAAAAAAGGCTGAGAGAGACTCACGGCATTCCTTAAGTTACTCAAGTTGGGTGCCAAAGATGACAGGAAGTACCCTGATTGTTTACAAACAACCAGCAAAGTTCTCACCACTAGAAATAGCTACCTCCTTTAGCTGTTGCAGAGGGAGAGCACTTGGGATGGAAAGGGGGAAGGAGCACCTCTAACATTATTTCCTCTCAAAGATGAGCATGGAGTTGACAGTCTCTGACACAAGAAAGCAATCCGACTAGTAATTCTCGCACAAAAAAGCAGTTAAAATTGAATCAGAATGGATTCAATGTTGAACAATTTTAATGAAGCAAGTGTCAAACAAGCACATCAACTTCTTAAAAACAACGGGACTCCAAAAGTTTAATTACAAAAGCATTTTACAGAAAACTTGGCATCTCAACAATTCCAAACACGTTAATCCGAGCAATGTATTCTGTTTTCATATATTTCTCTTAACATTTCTTTAAGTGATGAAAGCATTTTACCCTGCTCCTCTCCTTGACATCAACATTTTCATTTGTTTCCCACATGAGCAAACACTGAGAAATGTAAACTGAAGCGACACTCAAAAAACACTGGAAAGACAAAATCCATTTTTATACTGTTAATCAGTGTAAATAAGAAGCGTCTTAATGGGACAAAACATCCATTTGGTGTACCAGTGGTGAACAAGAAATCACTCTTTCCACAGATGGGTGTAACACCGTCCCTCCTTCCTCGTGGGAAAAAGCAAAAGATCTGTCAGCCTCCACTTAACAACACAGTCTTAAATCTCCCATCCAGGAATGCTTGCATGCTACTCAACAGGATGATGTATTAGCAGTATGCCACAAGCTGATGGCTGCACTGAATTTATGTGAGCAGGGGCAGCCTGCAGCCTCCCACACCTTATTTATGGAATGTGTATGTCACAACCTGGAATTGCATCCTACTATCACGCTACGTAACAGTTTCTGGAATCTTTATGGGATATAACTCCAGGTATTAAGGTCAGATGCCACAGACAACTTCAGAATTTCATGAATCAATTTCTGGCTATGCAGTCCATTTTGGCCACAACTAAATCAAAGCAAAACATCACTAATGCTACAAAACCAAGCATGCAAAGGAGACAAAGGTACGGGTGCGTCTTCTGAAGACCTCAATCCATAGGATTTTTTCCCCATAATGTCTGCTATAGAATCCATGTTCATATGTCAACATCAGTTGGTCTCACCCATGTTACAGAAAACAACGGAGGTCAGTTCAGCAAATCAAGGTTCTTTTTGTGAAGTCTTGAAAATGAGCCCGAAGACAACAGAAAGGAGTTTCCTCCCTGAAGGAAGACTTGAATATACATGGAAATCCTTGCTGCTTGGCTACAGCCATAAATCCATGAGTAAGTGGAGACCTGACATACAAGGTGTTGAACTGGAGATGGCTTCAGGCAAGCACGACGTCTGTGTACGTAGCGTGGGAAAGAAGTAACTGCTGTTTAATCTTCAAATACTTGCATTACAGATAAATGAAAGTGATCCTGACTGCAATGCACTCAAGTAATAAAAGCAATCTTCAATTCGTAACAGCAAAATCTTGAAAGATTTCTGAAGGAGGAGCAAGGAGATTGTCGTGTGGAAGAAAGCACATTTCCATCATTACCACGAAGCTCACAGATGTCCAACAGGTGCTCAACCACAGTCTGAATTAATGATTTGACAGGAATCAAAGGACAGCAAGTGATTTGCGTAAGATAGCGCAGACAGCAGGGGCCATCTTGGACAAGAGGTGCAGCTGTAGCTCAGTAAAATCAGTCTATAGCATGCAAAGTTCTACCTGATGGAAGTAAAAGGTCCTTTAGGTCACGCTGGAACACAATATGCTGAATGCTACAGGTTTCACAGGCTGAACTTTAACTGTACAAAAGTTGAATAGCACTTATGTGCTGTGATGTAGAATAATGTGGGCTGCTACATCAGCCTAGCTGCTAATATCCTTCTCTGCTATAACAATTCATGCAAAAAACACACGTGCTGCTTCCAGGCACACTGCTTCCCAGCGCCGATTTCAGAAGGGCAGAAGAAAATGCAATTCCCCTGCCCGTTTCTCTTTTTATAGAATACTACTCTCACCATGAGATCATTCTCTCAGAAAGTAAACAATTAAATTAGAGCAAGCATCATACCAGAGGAAAGGCAAACTGTTTTCTGGCAGTCTAAAATGGAGATTTCAGTTTCTCTAGCCAAATGAGCAGAGCTAACATTTCACTTTCCACCTTGACTAATGCTGACCTGTGTGGTAGTGAAACATTCCCCCCACACATTTCCAAGAGATAACAGCAGGTCTGCACGGAAGAGCAGGGTGCTGTGTGCAAGAAAGGTGCTTGTAGAGAAGGGGAGGGAAGCAGCCCATCTCCTGGCAGAATCAAGTCACAAGGTAGCCATCACAGCCAGCCTCAAGCAGGCAGCAAATTCACATCGTTGAAGTTGTAGGTTAACAAAGAAACAGAATTCTGCTGAAGAGTAGCTGATGTAAACATGGCAGGCAGGGCAGGACAAGACAGAGCACCAAGGAAGACTGCCCGTTACAGCGGAGAACACAAGCACTGCTGTCCAGTACTGCAAGCATCAGACAAAAACATCAAAAGAAAACTAAAATGGAGGAAGCTCATTTCACAAGATAAACATGAAAACAAACTGAAAGACAATAGAAGTCATTAAGCAATATAACACAAGTTATTACTACAACACACAGGCTGACTTCATTTCACAGAGGTTTCATCTCCCCAGTCAGCAAGTCCACAGAACATATGCACCCTCACACCTAGCAGAATAAGAAACTGAAGATTGCACACAAGTTGCATGCACTTAGAAGTTTACACGGAGGACAGTTCCAAAATGCTTAGTGGATGATATCCGTGACTTCTTAAGACCTTTTAATGCATCGATCTGTTTGTCCCACTGACAAACCATAAAGGCAGGGACCAGGACAAACCTGCAGTTCTGCCTCCCACCCCTAGTCTTTCCCTCATGGCTTCTTATTCCACACTGGCCAATGAAATTTTGCAAGTTATCCCTGGGTCACGAGACCTGCAGATGAAACAGAAAAATAAGCATTAGAAGAGTACAAGCTGTCAGGATTTAATAGGACACCATGACGTTATTTTTGGATGATATGTCTGAAAAGACAATATTAAGAAGTATTGCACAGAAGTCTACAGAGAGAGAACTGCATCAGAATAACTCCTGATTCTGTAACTGAATTCCTGCTTCCAGTCAAAGAACAGAGTACTCAGTAAGAAAATCTTCCTCTCCCCCTTCCATATACTATTTGCACACAAAAGTTATCTTTACCACATAGCGCAGAGAAACAAACCCAGTCAGCAGTACAGTCAAACAGTCATTAAATAAAGCACCTGAGCCACCAAAAGAAGCCATCTCCATTCTGTAACACAGTGTTTTTCAAGAGTATCATCATGAATAGATTTTTTCCATGAAATGGATTTTTAATGTCTCTCAACCTCAAACAGACCATTTGGTTGATAGAGATGACATTTACAAGAAGAATTAACATAATTTATACCCGAAGGGACAATGATGACAGTCTGCTGTTACCATTTATCAGATGCCAGGTGAATCATTCTACCCAAAGCTCCCCCCCCAACTCCTGTATGGAAGCCCTACCTTTTTTTCTAGGTTTGTACCCATAAAGGCCATCCCTCTTTCCTTCTAAGATTTTGTCACAAAATAATTGCTAAGTGAGCATCAGTGTAATAGCCCCATGAATTACTAGACCATCATATCCAGTTACATGCACATATTTGTATAATGAAACTAGGTGATTATTAATTACATTTTTTAATTGCCTCATTGTTTTGCTGCTGAAAGTAGGGAAAGTATCAGGGGGAGGGAGAGAGAGGAATGGAGTTTTGCTTTTTAATTATAAAGTAGAAAGAAGAATTCGGGAGCAGTATTTTTTCTTTTTTTCTTCTCAAACCAATTATAGCTAAATCCAGTTCAACCAAGAGGAAAACATTTGCATTTTTAGGAAACCAGAAAACATCCAATATTTAAGAAATAAAGCCCAAGACATGAAAACCTAAGTCTACATCTCAGTAGCCTTGAGATACTATTTTTCTGGCAAGGTGCTTAAAGGACAAACATTTGTTTCAGGGTCTGGCATGCCCTTCTAATAACTCAATCATGAGAAACTTGCTTTCCCTTTTATACACTCTGTAAAACCTCCCCATCCTCCAAATCTCATTTTGAGCTTAAGAGTGCTATTAGAAAACAGTATACAAAAATGAGGAGGTTGATGAGCTACCGAAAAATCCCAGGCCTGGATGGACAAGCTGTTCCCCTTCATAAACAGCAGCAGTAAAGCCACTTCTTTATTCTGCTGGGAGCTCAGTCATCTCTTAGAACTACAGCCCGCTCCATCTGGCTACCCTCTGGAAGGACAGCCATCTTCTAGCTTAAGCCATGCTGTAATGGGGAATGTGTAATTAACTGTTCGACACAGTATCACAAAAGGTCAGAATCAGAAAGGATGAAAAGCTCAGTCTTTGTATTTGCAGATGGCACAACCTCGATTTATTTGCATTTCTAAACACCATTCAAGACATGCAGCTGATCTGACAAAGAATCCAGGTATGTGCACAGGTTAAATGTAAACAGGCAAATTCCTAATGGCTGCCTAGTGCTGTGCATTACAGGAGTGGGAGGGAACAGAGTGTGGGAAATGCATGGAAGCACAGCAATTCAGAAAGACTGATTTTTCTTTGCTGATTTGCTTTTCTACTCAGTTCCTTATTACAGTTTTCTAAGCTGCTGAACAGAAGCATAAGTGCAGAATGAGCTCAGAAATAATCTACGCGTAAACCATATGATCATTCATCTCAGCAAACACTGCAGCAAGCCTGAGCCACACATCAGTGCTTCATTTAGATGTAAACTTTCCTAACCAGATGATGTTTACTACAGGTGCTACCAAGTTGGCAGCTGTAGGGCACTTTCAGTTTATAAAGGAGATCGGTTCACCTGTACCCTCTCAAGGAAATAACATTCCTACGTGACCAACAGATCAGATCCTACAATTAACATCAAGTGCTTCAAATTTACTTCACTCAAGAAGCTAGCCTTCTTCTCAATTAGACACTGTCACTAAAATGTAAATAATTGTTGCTCCTTTTTTACAACATTCTGCCAGTGTCCTTATTCACCTTACAGAGATACACTGCTTAACAGGACAAAAGAGCTAATTACGCCTTTATAGAAAGGTCTTGGAGAATTCCAAGGAGACTTTAAGAGCCCTTTAGTGCCGTTGAACAGTTTCAACTCCATTTGACTTTCATTAAGTTAACCTGCTCCTACAGCTTTGAGGAAAAAAAATCATTTTGATTGTACAATACAGTAATCAGCACAAAAATCAGTGTCAGAACTAGTGCCAGAGGCGCAGAGAAGACGCCAAGCAAAAGCAGCCTAAGCACTTACCCAGCACTAGCGCTCAAGCCGGTTTACCACATCTCGGACCGTGGCTATGAGGTTCTCGTTCTCCTGGGGGTTAGCCATAATAATTCCGTGCAGCCTATTCATGTAGGAATCGATGGTTTCCATCGTGGGTGTTTCCCCGCTACCTACAGTTAACATAGTACAATGAGCCACTCAACACTTGGATGACTGCAGCAATTCCAAAAAATTAAGACTGTTACGGGCAACATGTAGCAACATGCAAACTGCTACTGCAGCTGCTTTTGCCACGCACCGACTCTTATGACAGATTCTATAAAATAATGTCCTCCTAACTCCAGAGTGAGTAGTTTCAAAGAGAGCAGGACTGATGAAACTCGGTTTTCTTTGGTTTAGGTCTCAGTGTTCATTATAACAAACTCTTTCACCCGGGCATTCAGAGTATCCAAGCAGATTCCCTGGCATCTCACAGGACAGATGCAACCTCTCTCCCAATCAAGTAATTTGTAGGGCCTATCTTTTCTACTTAGTAACTTTTTCACAAACATGAAAAAGAGAGCAAAGACCGACCATCTTACTTTATCAGGAACAAAAAGAATAAGAGCAGTAAGAAAAAAAAACACCATGCTGAAATTGAGCACCAATAATAAACGTTCTCCTGCATGCCCTTGATGATTCCAGAATCTAACAGAACAAAAGCTCTGGAGCAGCCACTGCCACAGAATTACAACAGCTGGCCACTTGCTGTAACTTCACAGGAACATATAAACATCAGAAATTAGATTTAAGGTTGAACAGAGAGTCCTAAGGAAAAACAAGTCTTACCTGGCAGCGGGACTCCGGCAAAGCTGGTTGTGAGCGCTTGCCGTAGGGTCTCTAAATGCTGCTGCAGGACGGTGTTGCGGCTGCGCTCCTGTATTACATCCACCTCCAACTTCTCCACTGCCGTGCGCATACTCTCAACGTGTTTCTGCAGAGCAGCATTCCTCTCCTCAAACTCCATGTTGGATTTACGCAGCTGTCGCAGCTCAGCTTCACGTGCTGTAAATATCAAACCATTCCCATGTCGTCAAGAAAACTAAAAAAACCAGAACTGATTGGTAGGTAATGAGGTAGCACGTTCTCAAGTGTTCAACTGATTAAAGACCACACAGTTTTAGGTTACAGATGAAAAAACAACATATCATGGAATGCTGACAGAGCCTTATGAAGTACTTACATTGGGTGCTATTTATGTGTCTCTAGGAATTAAAAGACAGGTGCAAAGTATAGGAGTGCAAGTGAATAGGGGAACGGATTAGAAAGGAAGACTACAAGAATGATTTGAAACGCGTTCAGTATGACACATCCTAGCAGCAGTACTAAGAGGCCTACAGTTAAAAAAATACTCTTCCAGATGATCAATAGAAATGTATCTGAATTTGAAGTCTGTTCAGTCAAGAAAAAGTCTCCAGGAAATCTGGCAGAAACGTCCTCAACTCTCAGTACATGCAACTGCCAAAACCAAATAGAGTAACAGAAAATAAGCCAGTGGAATCTTCCACATATCTAGGAGAACAAATACTGCTAACTAGCCTGAATTATCATCATGCTATGTCTCAGGTATTTCTTCATCCTACAGAAGAGCAGCTCCAGTTTGGAATAGCTGGAATAATGACAAACAGAATTCAAACATCAGCACCATCCTCCAAAAAGGACAGTTTTGAAAGACAAAGACAAGAACAACTTCTGTTGCAGTCACTGTGTTTATACAGAGGTAAAGTAATGTCAGAAACATTAACCATACACCCAATTCATGACTCTAGCTGAGGTAGGACAGCACGAGGGCTCTTCAGCTGGACAGCACCTGGCAAAAACTCTGTCAAGTATGGAGAGGGACTCTCCGAAAGTTGGACTTACCTTTACTATGATTCAGAAACTCTTCTGTGAATATTGGGATATCAAAAACAGATCTCTCTTTTGTGTCTGCTTCTTTCTACAAAGAAGAGAGTAATACTGGTAATTTTCAGGAATTCATGAAACAGTTTTAACCAAGAAAATAGAGAAAGGAGACCAAAAACAGAGGCAGGAAAACAATTAGTGAAATAATGTCCACTAAGAAACGTTGACAGGTTTGAAACTTCGTGAAAACACTGGTTAAGACATCCATTTTGGATTAATCATCCCTGTTATTGCCACCCACGTGCAAAGATGCACTGGCTTGGCTCAGCATTGGCTCCTGGAGAATGGGAGGAGGAAAAGAGGGTACAGTGAAAAAGACGGGGTATTCTACCTGCAGCCCTGCAGGATACGATAAAGGTTCCTCAGGTAAAATAAAATAAACAAGTAAATAGATAAAACTCTTAGCTTCTGAAAGGCAACCAAGTAACTTTCCTGAACAGAAGAGCAAGAATGAAAATCACCAGTGCCCTCCCACTACAGAATATATTACCCAGCATGTAGAAGATCCTCTTGAGAGCTACGAAGTACTTAAGCCACTCTGAGGTTCACTCAAGATTAAAATCAAGGTTTTTATTACCTCACATTAAAATGCGCAATCTGTTCAGGCTGCATATCATTTTGTCACCCCTCAAATTAAAAAGAGAATCAAAATTGTTTCTATCTTTTGCCTTAAATAAGAGCATCAGCTAGTAATACCATTCTCATCTGATTATTAAAACTAAGCTTGATCTTCAAAGGTTCCCGATCGAATCAGATCAAGTTTTTAGAGAAACGGTGGAGCATGGCAAAGTGAAAGCTGAGATATGGGGGGCTTTAAACTCATCCTTCCTTCAGTAGTCAACTGCAGGCAAAGCAAGGTAAGGATATCCTGGATACACTACCACATAACAAGCACTCTCAATACAGTAATGTTTTCTTCTTGCGTGCTCATATTCTGATGGTCATTTGCCTGTCTTCCAAGCCTGTAGATACAAGCAGGCATTGCCTAGTGGACCTGAAGTGTGTAGCAATCTTTGAAATCTTGCCAGTAAGACATTGTCTGATTGATGGCATGAAGTTAAGCGTAGGTACACCAAAGTAAACAGCTTGAAGAAAATAAGCAGTAGTGTAACAATGGAGAGCAATAACAATGGTTTGGTCACTGCTGATCATAATTAACAGTTGTATTATATATTGCTATATGTCATATTTATGAATCTAGGATTTGGAGGAAGACAGATGTTCTATTCCAAACCAACAGATAAGCTCTCTGAGAAGGATTCTCCATGCTTTTCATGGCTACATCTGCCTTTTAGAAGTTTGTTCTCACCTTCCCAAGCCTCATCCTCTCATTGCTCCTACTGTAATTAATATTACTTATTTGAATTGTTCACTGCAATTCTTTCTGGAGGTCACCTCTGCATACAAGATTTACAATTAGTTCAACAGTGACTTCTAGAAACTCAATCATGAGTGGAGCAAGGGGAAGAAGAAAGGTTTCCATGATTTTAAGTTCCTATATTGTCTCAAGAAATTATTTCATTGGCTCCTATCTATCAATCACAAACACACTGACAGTATCAGTGCAGGTAAGAAAGCAGTAAGACAATAAGAAGCTGCAGTCTTGCTTCCAGTAACAACTTGAGTGAGTATATATTTCTAAAAGCAATCTAAATGTTTTTTACTTGTTCCTTGAATGTAGAGGATTGTAATTCTTAGCTACCTTGCAGAAAAGATGCAAAAGCATATCAGAAATCCCAAGGACTGTGTGCTTCTAGATATCAATCTTACTGCAAGTACTGCCTTTTCAGGTTAATAAAAAACCAAAAACATGCTACCAAAGCATTTTTCTGGAAGTGAAACTTATTTACCCAAAGCAGGTGTGACCAGTAGCTGCCTCTCAGCAGTGCACATCTTTGTCACTACTGCAATGAACACATTAAAAAGCAACCTGATTGCTTTCCCAAGGCAAACAAAACAATAACTCAAAGGAAAGTAGATCTTTCAGAACAGCCTATTGCTTAGAAATGAAAAGGCTGCATAGAAACATTGTTTTTCGTTTGCAATTTACAAAAAAACCATGAGAGAAGTTCTGTGGCCCTAGAAAATGCAACTGGAGAGAGAAAGTTCAAGCACTTCAGGAGGAGAGAGACAACAGACAGCCAAGATGCACAAGGTTCGTGGTAGTTCTCATCAAGTATAGGCACCTCACCTCCAGACATTCATTACTTTCTTCCAGTATTTACATATGCAAAGTGGGAGGGAGTTAAGCCAGAGTTCTCCCAATGATTTGGCTACATTATTTTCTTCTCAAGGAAGTCACAGCATTCACGTTGCTGCAGAAAATCAGTACTTCAAAACAATAACCTACAGGTGCAAACCCAGGATGCTTATCTCAAACTATTTCTACGTTCTATCTACCTCAGATTTTCCAATTTAAGAAAATATGGGGGTGGTTACAGCCTTATCTGCTTTGAAAAATTCCATAGTGAAAATTTGCAAGTTCAGTCTGTAACACACCAGATAGTAACGTACAGAAGGAAAAGGTTTACCTCATGATCATGGACTGGCTGTCTTGCTCCATCTGAAAAAGAAAAAACAAGAAATTCCTCAGAATACATAAGATTTGAGAAAACAAAAAGCAAAAATTAAAACAGTTACACAACAGTTATAGACAGGAGACTTATGCAGCTTTCCTAACAAGTCACATAGAACTTGTGTCTAAATTTGGATGCTTTTAATGCACATCCTCCCGTACAATCTAGATAAATCCGTATAAATCTAATCACTTCAGACAAAGTTGATGTCAATGCCATATAAAGAACACTTCTTATCAGTCAAAAGCTTTACGTGATTGCCTGGCTACATGTCTGGATGGGAATCTTCTCTTCTAGCTAGGCACACGGTTTTGTCTTGTTCAATACCTTGCCGGTGTGATTTGCCTTTTTGTCTGTCCTGTGCTTTCCTGCTAAAGACTTTGTAGGCTTCAGTCTTCTGATACTGCTCCAGCTCCCGCATATAACGCTCCTTATCTCTATCTGCCTCATCAAGGTATCGCTGAAACACAAAAGTCCAAGAGTTTCAGGGAGTCTCCTCCCCTTCTGGAGGAAGGGAAGAAAAACAACTTGTCAGATGAAGTGCTGATCCTTTTCATCAATTCAAACAGGAAAGGTGTGAAGAAACAACAAGAATGTGCATGAGATACAAAGGGATAAAATGCTGGGATAAAATTGCTGTATTCTGCTGTCCCCTTTTTTCTGGGTGGGTTTGGTTTGGACTTTTTTTTTAGTTGTGGTACTGTTTTTCATTTTTCTTCGGTTTTTATTTTGAAAATCCAAGTCACTGTTCTGTTAACTCTCCGGTAAGACCCAGAGATGACCTGCTGCTAGGACACTCAGTTCAACAGAATTACAGACCTACACATTAGAGAACAAATGCTGAAGAATTACCTATCTGTGGCCAGGATTAAATGCTATCAAGCAAGAATGCATTACTAACAGGTCACGATTTAAGGTTCATTAGCCTAAGAGCGAGGTTCCAGTACACTTGTTTTCGTGCTCCCAACAGACAAAAAGCACTACCGTTCTACAACCTCACCCTTCCCCCTCATCTGAGAGGTGAACAAAACATTGGGGTTATCAGGGAAGCGCAAGCCTGGAAGGATTTATCAGTGTAAGCTACCTGCATTTACGCTAAAAAAATGACTTATTTTCTAGCCTGGAAGTGCTTCACTCATCTACATAACAGAAGGAGCTTACCTGGAGAATTATTTAGGAGAACTAATGAACAGAATTCCATTTAAGAAGTAATCACAATACTTTAGTGGGATCCTTTCAAGAAATAGCTGCTTCCCAATTTCCCCCCTCCCCAGGAGTTTAAAATTCAATGGAAGCATTGAATCAGAGTCAAAATCAGTCACCTGGTATGCCTTGCACTTTCATGAAACCATCAGGGCAATTTACTTGATGATTATACATTCCATGCATTTGGAAAATCATCTTGACCCTGCTAAGGTCACTGGTAATGTCCTGGATTAGGGAGTAAATTTGCTGATGCTGGGCTTGCATTGTACAACTGCAAAATCCTTCTAGCAGCTTTGAAATCCCATCAAATTCTCCTCAGTCATGGGGAATAAATGCCTGCCCCATCTTTCTGATGGCTTTGGCCTTGGAACCTGGTAGGCCTCAGGTGTATCTGAGTTAGGTACAACACAAGTTTATTCAGATGAACTGCAGAAGCAATGGAATGTCTCAGTAGAGCACTCGTCACTGTTTGGAACATATTCTTGCATTACCTAGATGACACAGTTCTCCTCAAGCCACACTTGGATGAGATATTATGGTCCTGAAGGGTTCATTATTTGAACTCTGGAGGACCTCTGTTCTTTATTTCGAAGAATATTCCTAAACACAACTTTAATCAAAAGCTGATGTTGAGCTCCTCACTAAACAACAATACTTTTGTTTAATAATCATATTTCAACAAGGAAAAGGAAAAGGGAGTTTAACGGTACCCGTTTCTCCTCCGGAGGAAGTTTACTCCATTCATTGCCCAGCATCCTGGTGATCTCTGGGAACGGGACTTCAGGCCTCTTTGCTCGAAGCTGCTCCCTACGCTCATTCATGAATCGCACATACCCTGTGAGGGGGGACTTGGGGGCATTGCTGTCCCTAAGAGGTTTCTTCCTCTTTCTCCCTTTGGCCCAGCCTCCTCGTTTAGTTCTTTGCTGCTGCAAAACAAAAATGGAAGAAAATTCAGATTGAAAGAATTATCACCACCAGAAGGAATAAATGTTACTACTACAGTAATCTCCGGCCAACACTATTTTCTTATACTACGTACACAGAACTATTTCAACACTTCTAATCTATCCCCAGATCAACATGTTCCTGCCATTGTGTTAGTTTTATGTCCCTTTCTGGAATTTTACTACTTCCTGAAACAAGGAACTCACAGCTGAAGACAAACTACAAGGAGGAGTATCAAATGCATCTATCAAAATTCCAAAACCACTTTCACATCAAGCTTCAGTTCCTTCATGATTTAGTCACCAAATATCAGTGCGGGGTAGCACACAAGCTGCAGCCTAAAGAAGAAAGCATAATGCTTTTAAAGACATCAGTTACTCCCAGAAGAGTACAGTGGTCTCACTCTCCTGCCACACAAAAGAGGAAATAAATTGTGACAGGGGAACACATGGTCTTCAGGAAAAGCAGAAGCAGTATCAGCCTGGGGACTGGTAAGCTATGATGGATGCTTGAGATGTTCTCTGCACAGTATGACTGTCAGCTTTCATTGGCTATCTGTGTGCTGTTGTGCAACATGGGAGAAATAACTAGGAAGAATCAAAAGAAAAAAGGCATATGGATAAAAATTTGTGATCCTATCAAAAAAATCTGATTAGGTAAGACAAACTGTAACGACAAAATTCCACGCTTCTGTTTCATTAAGAAGTAACTACTTCACCTTACCTCCTCCTCAGGCTTCTGCTCAGTGTTTTCAGCAGTGTTAGTGGACTCATTTTGCAGCTGCTGAACCTGTGGCAAATCCTCCACCAAATCTGGGTTATTCACAGGCTGTGAAGCTCCACCAGTGAATGAACTCTCAGAATGAGCTAATCTGAAAAAGCACATAATAGCAGAAGACAAAATTAATCATCATACTGCTAAATCACTTCCTCCCTAATCTTCTAAAACATGCAAAAACATTGCAAATATATTCAGTTCCGACACTATCAAGAAAGAGATTTCAAAAAAGTCACTTTTGAAGAACTGGCTGTTCCATCTAAGCAACTGCTGTAGTTACCACAGTAACTATGAAAGCCAGCTTGATTTTTGAAGTGTTACTTTGTCTCATTTTTAGTGAAGCTTTTGATTACATAAACTGTCAAGCAAATCAATGTTTGCATCAGAAAGTATGAATCTACACTTTAAAATAAAAAGTAAGAAATTTGAAATAAAAAGTCTCATCTTCAATGATACACATCTTTCTGGTTATATTTAATGTATTTCTCCACAACTACACTTAAAGGATTGCTGCTGTGTATGATTTTGGATTAAATTTCATTCAGCATAATCTCCTGTTGATACATGGGGGTATTTAAAGCACAAACATGCCTAGGTCCCAAGAGGCTCCTGAATGGCCACTATTTAATTTTACTGTAAGAGCTACATCACTCAGCTATATTCTAAGAAATTGCAAAGTGTATGGAAGAAAAAAAAAAAACACAACCAAAAAACCAATGTTCTGAAGGCGAATCCATTAAGATGAGCACATACTTCAGGGCAACAACTCCAGTCATTCCCACCACTGTGCTCAGTGGGCAAATTAACGTATGGGATTGTAATTCTTCATTAAGCCAGTCTACAGGCTACTTTGCCTTCTGCTGCTACATTCATGAAAGTTACTGTAACAGTTGTATGCACTTCAAATCTACTTTGTTCATTTACTCAGCTCTACAGCTAATTACATACACATCAAGCACATTAATATTAAAAAAAAGCGTTTCAGCTAATGTAGAATACAGCTCTTGAAAACTGAGATACTTGAACAGAATTGTTAGCTGAATGGCTACAGGAAAAATTGCCTTTAAATAGAGAGAACGGCATATTTTCATTACTCACTGTTATCAGCAATCAGGGCATAATTACCAGTAAAGAAATAAGGGCTAGAGATCCACGCCTGACTTTCAGATATCAGATTGAGTTCATATTACTAACAGAGAGGCAAGAAGGGAAAAACCATCCGTGCTCCTATAATAATATTCAATATGTATCAAAAAGAAGACAGAACAATTCAGTTTCTCTGAATCACTGGCATGGCTTGAAGAACATCTTGGTTTTTCCATCTGTTACTCCTTACCAGGGAAGATTTCTAAACCACACGTGTAAGTCAAACTTCCACGGGATATAGCCAGTCACAGTGAAGGTTGATGAAAGCTCATTCAAAACACTAACACCTCTTAAGCACAAACCTACTTTGAACATGTACCTCCCTTTGGGACCAGGGAGTCTGAAGTCCCAGATAAGTAAATCCAAATTTGAAGCAGATGTCTCCATATCTATTTTCACACAGCTTCACCTGGCTGAAAAGTCTGAATTTACTGTTTGGTGCTTTACAGTCCCCGTCCCCAGAGGTTTTTAACAGTAGATATGGCACTTAGGGACATGGTTTAGGTGGTGCTGATAGTTGGACTGGATGGTCTCAGAGGTCTTTGCCAACCTTAATGACTCTACACTCCCAAAAGACTACTACTTTTGCCAGTGTGATTCTAAAAGAGGCCTTTGTTTCAGTCTGTAAAAGCAGAGTTAGTCTGAGAAAAATGAAAAACATCAGTTTCTCAGTGACTGTCAGAGACTAGTGATGAATAGTTTATCATTACCAGAAATCATTTATTCAGCAGGCACCACTGTAGTCATAAGACACAGCCCCTCCCCATCTCCAACATGCTGTATAAGTCTCTCAAGAACAAAAATCCCAGCGAAGAAAACTTTTCAAGAAAGAAGGGATGTTAAAGACAAGTTTATAGCAGTTTCCTCCAGTTCAAAAGGGTCCTGCTTTCTAGCAGTCACTTACCCAGTCACAGTCACATCACTGCCTTCCTTAGATCCATCTTCATCTGCAAAAAGCGGAGGAAGGGTGGAGCCAGCCACCAAGTTCTCCATACCTCTGTTAAAGAAAAGAAAAAGCAAAGAAGCTAAGTTCATTATCTCATCGTTTTCCTTCAGCAGCACTTCTGCTTAGATGTCACAGCCTCCCACAGATTGTTTTTTACCTCGTACACCAAATGGCCAGTCACAGCCAGTTGGCCTCAGGACAGATCCTACAAGCAGCTGTGTTTATGGACAGAAAAAAGGTCATAAATGACAGAAAATGACAGAAAAAAGGTCATAAATGATGCTTCAGAATGTGCCTGTTAACTGAGCCCTTTTTTATCAATGTGACACGGTCACTGGATAACACACTGCAGCATTCTGTTCTACCCTTTGAGACAAGTTTTCCTTCATCATACTCAGCACACAGACCCCACTCCTCCAATCCACCTTCCTGTTCAAACTAGACTGCATGCCAGGAACTGAGGCTCCTGTGTTATCCCAAAAGAAAGCTGAATTACTATGCTCCCTCCCTCCCTCCCCCTCAAAAGATTCAGATCAAGATTGCATTCGCTAATTTCTTGTCCACATATTCACAAAACACCCACGGAAAGCAAAGTGAGCTGAAGCCACAAGTCCTACTTCCCCTAATGAAAGTACTACATCTGATGAAGAGCAAAATCTGTGCTGCCCAACCAGTGAGTAGAGCAGGCCACCCAAACAGACGAGCAGTGTGCTGCTACTCAAAGGACTTCAGATAGGAAGCATTTATTCTTCTGCTATATTTGGTTAAAATCGGTCGAAGAACTCAAAAGGCTTTTCTCAGGAAAGAAGAGTGCAATCCCGAGTCCTTCCTCTGAAGGGCAAAGAACAGCTCAGCTCTGTGTAAGGCTAAGGAGCCAGGGCTGGGACTGGGGCAACGTGGCTACAACTTTACTGTGAGGATTCCTGGATCTGAGCCACGTCTACTCTGTAGCTAACAGAGATCAAAGCTGGTATTAGAGCCTACCCCCTTGCATAGCTGACAGTGCAAGCCCACCTCCTGCCCCAGCACAGCATCTTTAACCCCTACTGAACCTCAGCTGGAGTCCTACCACCCTCCTTCCTGCGAGAGATACGGTACCCACGGGCTTAATGGTCTGTTTGGAGGGGGACAGGGTTGGGAATCACCCTTGCCTAACAGTTGTAGGATTGAGACAGTTTTTAAGCTCATCTCATTTCAGATTGAGTTTGGAAATAAAGATACCTCAAAATGTGATGTGATGCACACACCATCAGACAAGTGGAATGTACTACTGGCCTTGAGCACCCAGAAACAGTCAAACCCAAGAAAAATCAGATCACTTAAATTGCTGAGAAGACAACTTCCTTCACCAATAAAAAATGCAACATTCTGGTTTGAGCCTGTGAGCTCTGCTCTATTCATTTCATGCCTCAACCAAAACAGGAATATCTACTCCCTTTTGTAACAGCTCTACACCTTCACAGCCTACAGATGTCAGCGGACAAAGGAACCTCTGGGTTGCCTCCATTTGTTGTTGAGCAAATGTTCAGTTAATGCTCAGGGTAGGAGATCAAAGGTCTCTGAAAAACAAGCATCCTGTCAATGTTACCTCCACCAGAAAGCATGTTTAAGTTTCCAGACAAAACGATCCTTCCTATACATGAAGAAGGGAAGTGCAAGAACAAAGAGAGATGTCAGGTCACAAGGGACATGCCATAGCTGGAGACCATCCAGCAAGGGGCCATCCCAATGACAGGCAAGGGCCTAGAGCAGCTGACCTGGTAGGGGATGCCAAGGAACACGAGGGCTTGCTTAGCCTGGGCAGAGGAGACAGGGCAAACCCAACAGGTGCCCACAGCTACTTGAACTGCCCGAGATGACAAAAGGAAACTAAGCAGCACCAGCAGTAGCTTTACCAGTTCAGGTTGGACACCAGGAAAAAACCTCTCTAATGCTAGAGTGGTGATAGTACAGCGTATCCTTGTAGAGCTCAAAGGCTCAGTTACACAAAGCTGACCTGAGCTGGTGTTGGCATTAGGCCTGCTGTGAGCAGGAGCTGAACTGATCTCCAAATGTCCCTACTGAGATACACCCACAGTTCTCTGAACTGGAACTCCACATAACACTCAACTACGAGCATCTGTCATAAAAACAGCAAGAAAACCAACTCAAAGCTCTCAAAGACACTGCTTCCAGGAAAGGGGGGTGAGATCCACTACTTGAAGGAAGGTGTAGGATTTTTGCTCTTAAAGAAGGCTGAGCAAACAATACTCCCCACATGTAAAAAAAAACCAAAAAACCTAAATGGAAGTTGGGGCTACAAGAAAAATCTGATAATTCAAATGATTTGAACAATGAGCGCTTCTGTGATGCCCAAGAAGTGCTGTTTAGCACAGCTACTAAATATGCCATGGAAATCATTTCATGCAGTTACCGAGTGAGAGGAATCAAGTTTTGCTTTAGGTTACAGTCTCCTCTAGTTTTCACAGTCATGAGAAAAGTCCTGAATTCATCTCTTAAAAAAGGAAGCTTAAGCAATTAGACTAAAACCTTGCTAATATGTTGTAAAATATTTATGAAAAGTTTTATGCATGTCTGAAAAAAGTTTTCTTAGTTGCCCAGGCACCTCCAGCAGCCTTCTCAGCAGGCAAGGACCTCTCCCGAAGCCCCCAGCCACCTGGTGGCACTCCCTGCTCCACACCTGAACATGCCACTCACTGCCAAGTGCTTCTGCTCCTGATGCCCACTGTGGCCTTCTCCCCAGGTGTGCTTCTGTTTGCAGCCAGTCAGCAGCAGCAGCTAAGCCTGCTTTCCAACTGTGCTGCTGGACATCGATCTTAACAACGTACAAAAACACAACACAAACACAGGAAACTAGGAGAACACACACTTCATTTTTTTTTTTTTTTAATTTAACCCATATGCTTTAGATATGAATGCTTCCAGTTGATACTGAGCCAAGTACTAAATAGAATTTAACAGCAGTGAATTTACAACAAATTCTAATCTATTCCAGTAAGGAAGAAAACAAGGCAGTTCCCCAAAAGCTCCGTGAGAACTGCTGGGAACCTACCCAAGTCTCTCAGTCATCTCTTGCACTTTGCTGTATTCCATGCCCTTCTCCACAGCCCCATCAGCTCGTTTCAGCCCCAGAGAGGAGCTGCATGTTCACTGCAGGGATGTAGCACGATGGGGAAAACAGAAACCTGAGGAAAAGAGCAGCACTGGGGGAAGAAAGGAACTGCTGCTTCTCCAACCTGAGCCTCTACAGAATTCACAGGACTTGAAGAGGACACTCGGGAAGCCCTAACCAGATCTGTTTGAACATTTGTGTAGCTTTGCCAATTTAAACTCCAAAGCACTGAATGAGACGCATTTGACTAAATGCAAGAAACAATATGCACTTTCTTAATGGACAACAAACCTATTTTTAAATGAAAACAACATATATCTATCCAAACAGAAATAAAACTGTGAAACTGATGTTAAACTCCAAACCTCAGCAAGCACTCCAATTGAACACAAGCAAGCACCATCCCTAAACAAAACTAATGACCTCAAATCAGAGCAGCTCTGAGCTCGCAGCTCTGCTACACTGCTCGTGGAAGTAACCAGGTGAGCAGGAATACAAGGAGACTGATGGATTGATTGACTGCTGCACGATATAACGCTGGATGAAGCACTCCTGGATCAGTCTGTAAGGTCCAGCATGCACTCAATTATATTTCTTTACAACTTGACATAGAGTGGAGCGCCCAAACCAAAGGTGTAGTGCTCCATCTCACCACTGCTTGCAGCTTCCACAGACATTCTGCTCCCATTTGAAGCACAGTATTTTTCAGCCAGCACCACTGTTCTCAGAGCACCGACAGCAGGACTCCCATTCTGCTCTGGATAAGCCAATACAGCCAGCAATGCGTGTCTCTGCCTTCCCTTTGGGTCCAAACACCCCAGGCTCTCCTCTCCTCCAATCTGCCTCCAAATGCAGGCTCCACAGGAGCACTGGATGAGTTTGCTGGAGGTTTGGTTGGAGTGCATTACCAACCCAGATTTTAAAAGGCTAAAATTCAAGAGCAAGCAAAACAGGTACAAGGATCAAAGGGGAAGAGTGTTAACTAAAGCTCTGGAGAATCAAGCAGCACTGTGCGTGCAAAGTCCCAAACAGGACACCAAGAAAAACCTCTGGTAGGGCTGTTCCACGTTCCCAGTGCTTCAACACTGATAAGATTTCAAAAGATCTGTCAGTCACTTCTCCTAATATAAGTTAGACCTCTAGGAGTCTAGGGGAGGTTCTATGTTATCCTAAGCCACTAAAAACCAGCTTTGTGGGTATTTTTCATCCCTTCCCTCCTTCACCTTTCAGGAGAAACACAGGCTCTGTAGTCCTGACACTCTACAACAGCACTCTAACCTACCATTCAAGTTTTCTAGATGGACTCTTGATACTCAATTCTACAGAGCGTATGAACACGGCCTGACAAGTATTGCTGGGGAAATGAAAAAACTTACACAGCAGAAAGGCTGAAGTGCCACTATACACAGTAGGGAATCAAATATGTTACAAAGCTAGTTCTTTCTTGATCTCTTCTCGTGTTAACTCTTGTAGGCCATGCCATGTAACTGTATGTTCTTCTACTAGGAAAATATGAGGTAGTCGGCTGAGTTGTGCTTTGAGTGGACTGAAAGCCACCACGTGGTCTAATCTCTAGTCACATCTGTAGAGTAGAAAGGAAAAGTTAAAAGAAGGCAGTTAAACCACCAGTGAGAAGAAACCTAGGACAGGGGCTGGAGGGAAGGACTGGCTTCTCACTAACATCATTACTACGGCTGCAGAGCTAACAGTGCTAACACAGCACAGCAGACCTAAACGCATGGGCGATGCCAAATCTAAAACCTAAGACTAACTTTTTAAGTCTTCTACACATATAATGAACGCTGACATTTGTCACAATCAACTTTCCATTCAGAAATTCAGGTCATTTCACCCAAACAGCAGATCATCTCCATGCAGCACATCTGTGTGTTTGGTTTTCAAAGAAGGACACTACAGCCTGAGCAGAACCCGTTCGTGGCCAGACCGTGAGTGCAGGGCAGCTCCAGACAGCCCTCCCTCAGCACAGCCCAGATGAGGCAGCAATCTGTTCCAGACCCAAAACAAAGCAATTACAGTACACTTTCCAAAATACGTTCATCGCTTTCACAAAGCATAACTCACCCTGCTTGTGTCAAGTGAATCCCAACACAGTGCAGTGAGGTTGCACTCAACAGAGCCCACTCAAGCCTGGTTGTGCAATAAGCCGCTGCCAAGTGCAGTCTGACTCATCCCAGGACCACATGGGAAGAGCCCTAAGCTTCCTCCATACACTTGAAACAAAAATGGCAAAAACAGTCCTTAGCAAAGTCACCTTTCCAGTGACTATGTCAGATTCTTAAGTAAAAGAAAGAATTACTAAACTGCTCCATCGTCCAATTAAGAGGTGAGGTTAGAAGCACATTCATATCACAGTCAGGCACAAAGGCAGCACCAGAAGCCCTCGGTGCAGCCTGCGCGCTCGGCACTGCGTGGGCCCTGACTGCCCCATCGCCAGCTCTGCCTTCAGGAACATCACTTCCTGTTCCTGAAGCCTCTCAGCCCTCCTTGCCAGAACAAGTAGCTCCAAAATTCACCTTTCATAGGATAGCAGGTAAAAAATGACCTCTGCTACATCACAGAACCACCACAGTACTCCTTATCTAAGCGTCAGAATCCACACATTTCTTAACAATCAAACTCAGATGCTCCACTGAGAGAAAAACCTGCAGGGTCGTCACTTCCTCTGTCTGCCCACATACAGTAAGAATATCAGACAGAAAACTGAAGCAAGTACATCTTCAACTGAAACAACTCTTTTGGATCTGTCAGAGGAGCCCAGATCCTCTCCTGACAGAAGCACTTGCTTCCACCCAAGTGCAGCAGCAGTACAGTACCCAGCCTCCCTGACTGCAAAAACCATAGCTGCCTTTTTCCCTACATGACTCATTAGAAAAAGGTCTTGGACTTCAGGGAAATGGCAAGCCAGACCTAATGGGATAAAGGCTTTTCTGTCAGACCAGGAAGCATAGACACCAGAGAAGAGCCAACTGCTTTTATTATAACTTCTTGCTAGTAAAAACAAACAATAAAACACTAGGGACCAAAATAATGACTTGCAGGAAGAAATTCCAGAGTTCCATTTCATTTCCAAGCAGTTTGAGGAAAAGAGGGAAAGATGCAAAGCTTAGGTTTATGCTTGGTTTATTGGGATCTTTGTGCTGAGTGCTAACAGGGCTATTAATACCAAAACCTTAGCATCAGCTGCCAAACATCTGCACAAATGTATTTTTAAAAAGCACAAGTGTTCATTCTGTATTCTACCCTTATTTAGAAAAAGGCATTCTGATAGGGCATATACAAGGAGTCTCACATATACAAAATCCTGTTTCCTGGAATTGAAGCCCCTACTCACAGATGACAAGCGTACAGTCCGACTGCAGCAAAAGCAAACACAGATCCATGCTTAATTCTCTCCCTTCAAACCCACAAAATAAGTTTTGTATCAGCTTTTCAGATCACCTGAGGGAAAGCAAAACCACACATTGGAAAGTCTGCACAATTAGTTGTTCTACCCACCCCCCCAGCTAAATTAGGAACTGCAGGAGAGGTGGCCAGAGGGAGGCCCTGCACCCAGCCCCTCCCCGCAGGCATTGGGGCTCTGAGGATTAGGACTGCTCAGTTCTCTGCATTAACCTTCTTAGTGACAGTGTCAGCTGCCACTTAAAGTAACACCACTCCTATGCACACATCTGCAACATTAATTTAATCCTCATGCTATAGTTCTCAAGTAAAATCTAAATCATTCAGATCACAGAAATCAAATATAACTTGAGATTCTTTTCAATTTAATTAATCACTACCTAAAGGCAAGTGCAGTGCTCCGCTACCAGAACCACCTGGGTTTTGTAGTTTGTAAAAGCCCCTGCTGAGCCTCCACAGCTCCTGAGCCCATCCCTCCACCTGCTGTTCCCTGAACATTTCTCCAGGGTCTGATGATGTGATATTCCATTTGACATCACATTTTTGAATCTCTGCTCTGACATTAACACAGAAAAACAGACACAATTAAAAAAATAAAATAGTGCTCTGCAGCCACAGTGACTACAAACCACCCCAGACTTGACCAGATGCTGGTAGCTTTCCCGTTCAGTAAAGTTACTTTCCTTCAGAATTAAAGTTCAATTCCTCTGATCACTTAGGTCAGTAAGACTCAATCATTTCACTGTGTGGAATGGGAACATCAAAGTGCCACAAGCAAAGCAGTTTATTAAGAAATGTAAATGAATGGACTCTGAAGTTTTTCATGGTGTTTGCTCAGCTCTTACCATTGACAGCATCACACCAGTGAAGCAGGAAACACCACAACTTACTGCTTGAATACTGCTGAGATGATCTGAAATATCAGATAAGTGTTGTGAAACTGGAAATAACTCTGAATGTTGGAGAATGGTGACTGTGACCAACCAGTAAAGCGATAAGGTAAAAATTTGAAAATGAAATAATTCAAGAGTGGATATAGCTGCTGAGATTGAAAAGTTGTTTTAAAGTCATTTTACCATTTTGGCTCTCTCAAAGCCTTTCCCACTGCAAAAGCTATCAGGAAATTACAGCACATACTCCCAGCTCACTTACAGCCTGGGGGTGGAAACTAGCTGCTGCCACAGAGGAATATAGATTGGAATTTCTCATGCACATACCCAACAAAACAAGTCACTACTGACCGGTCCACAGAATATGGGGCTGAATACTTCAGATGTGAGAATATCCTGAATAAGGGATTGAGCATATACTTGAAAGAATGACTCACCACGGGCTCCATGACCCAACACAAAAGCATCTGCTCTGACCTCAAGAGCAGCAACGACGGCATGGAACTGGATATTTTAAATGCACTGATATGGCTACAGGGACAAAGGTTAGAGGAAATCAAGTGTGGGAAGAGTAGAGGATTCTCACACAAAACAGACAACTAATGCTGCTTGTTTTCAGACAGGGCTCATCTTCAGAAAAAATGGCACGTCGATTTCCATATGCTTTTGTTCTCATTTTCCTTATGTTTGCTGTTGCCTTGCACTACTCTAACATAAAACCTTTTAAATATGATTTAAAGTAAATCATTTTTTAGATAGCCTTAGCAAAACAGACAGATATTCACATGCTGATCCACTATTTCTTCCCATGTAAAAGATCAACAGAACCGATACCAGCAAACTTTTTCTAACAGCAAGAACAGTGAAGATTGGGAATAGACACTTTGGGGAGCTTAGATGTTCTGATTTGTTCTTACGGCTCTCTAGTAATGGATAAGCACGCACCAGAGATGAAAATTTGGGTGTATGCTGCCTTAAGTGCACCAAAATCTCATTTCAGCCAAGGCTTTTCTGAAAGACTTCAATTTTGGATGCTTTCCCACATATCATTGGCATCACAGGATACAAATAGCACCAATCTCAGAAAAAGGAAAAGGGAAAACATGCACAAAAGAACAGACACAAGGCCCGAGCTACTATGAAGAAATCAGTAGACAGCACTTGCAGAACCTTGCCTGGATTCATGGAAAGAACAGAAATAGAAACACCAGGACCATCCTCACAAAGCACCCTCTCTCCTGGGGCAGCAGCTTGCTCCTCTGACCATTCCTAATGGGATTTTCACATTTTCTGAGGTCACAGGTGAAATGTGTAAACAAAATACACAGGGAGGGACTCCATCATCAGCAAAAGATTTTGGGGAAACTCAGAAAGGACTAACTACATGCTCTCACTAAGCACACCGCAGGACTCCCCTCTCACCAATGAACAAAGCAGATAGACATTTTCAAATCACATAAGAAACCACATTCTTTCACGGCCCTATAAAATAATCAACTGATATCAAAAGTAGAATGCAGATAAGTTAGAAAAAGGCTTTACATATCCTCTTCTTCATCCTCTGAAGGCAAGAGGAAATTATGCCATGTTGTGTCATGAGTAGAAAACAAGGGCAATGCCCACCAATGGCACAGAGCTGCTGGAGCAGGCTGACTGCCCTCCAGTTAAAGCAATAAATCAGGCATCCAGAGATGGCTGTGAGGTACAGAAAGAGGCAGACAATGGAGCACATTTCTGGAACACCTGTAGCACGCAAAACAAAAATACTTAGTTTTGCTGCTGAAGCAGGACTGAAAAGAAAGCAGCCATGTCAGCAACGTGCCTAGATGTCCTACACTGAGTGCTCAAAACAGCGCGCAAACATTGGCAATGCCTCACCTGATCCCCAGGCCATTCCCAGCAGCCTGGATGAATTGCTCCAAGGACAGTCGCTGACTTCTTCCACCCACTGCCTGCAATCTGATGCTGCAATCTCTTCTTTGTGCCTACCACTTTTTTTTTTTTTTTAATCACATGCAAGAAGCCAAAACAGGCCAGGGGAAAATAGCAACTAAGAACAGAGGTTGGAGCCAAAGAGCCAACAAGAACCTGGGGCAGATGTGATTAAGACCTCATGTATCACAGCCAAAGTCTTGAGCACTGATAACTAAATGTGTATTAGGAACCATGTAAACATAAATGCTCTAAAAGATATTTGGCATTTGGGTCCGAGTATTTACTGTATTTAACAAACAGTAAAGATAGACAAAGCTTTTGCATTCCCTTTTGATGATTTCATCTCTATATATATTTAAGTAAATAGGGTTTCTCTGAGATGAAACAAATATTATCCCAACATCCCTATATATGGCTCCAGAGGCACAGCTGTTCTAAAGAAGGTCATACATGAAATCTGTGAGAGCTAAGAATACAACCAAACTTCATAAACAGATTTAAAATGCTACTAACCTTAACCCTTTTACTGTGGGCATCTCCAGAACTGCTCAGCATACCACTTCACCTTGTGCATGCCACCGGTTAGCCATCACCCAGCTGCAGACACGTTGAGGTAGTTGTGACAACCTCACTGAACACTGTGCAGTTCTCACTGCCAGGAGAAATAAGAACCAAAGCCTACAAGATCCTTGATGAAAGGCCAACAACACTTGGTTTATGTGGCATTGAAGAGTGGGAAAATGGAAATCATTTGTATTTTCAGAAGGGCTACAAGGTATGATTTCACCTCAATATAACCTAGCAATGAGAATTTCCTTGCCTCAAACAGACACACGGCAAACTGAGATCAGGCAACACCATCTTTCTGGATCTGCAGAACCTAAGCATTTTCCAGCATGAGCACAGGCACAGTACTGCAAATCCAGGAAACTCCCCTTCCTTGGTTATCTTTTGCAGCTGGATTGAAGCAAGTACGCTAATTACCTGAAGCTCCATTAGCACCTTTAATCCCAAACTCCAGCTCAGGGGCTTTCCAGTTAGTTGCCTTTCCAGCCACCAGCACTCCCTTTCACTTGAGGAGAGCTACTCTCAAGAAGCATTCTCAGCTGTATTTTGCTCCTCCCTACACACCCCAGAACAAAGGCAAAAAAAGCATGACACTGCATTTTAAACATTGTCTTTCTAAAAGCAGAAAGCATTAAACTTCCATGAAAAATTTAACAATTGCATTTGAGCTTATGGACTTCCTGAGATTAAACATTTGTTGCTGTAATGGAAATCTGGCTTCCCTGGTCTTTAGCAGTTCCCCAAAAAAAGCTAATTCCCACCCTGGAACTGCTTCCTGACCTCTAGAAAGGGTCGTCTATGTATAACTGTAAAAAAATATGCCCATAGCATTCCAGTGCTCCATGGCAATCCCACTACGACAAATCCTGCAGCTTCAGTCTGCACCTAAACTGAGCTTCGTTTTTCATGACAAAATACCCAAAAGAAAGCCTCTAAGGAACCCTCAACTGGCCACTCTAGCACACCCTGACTCTCCAGCAACGAGCACACAGATGCCCAGACAGGCTGGGCACCGAGTGAGCAAACCTTCAGAGCCAGGCTGCAATACGTAGACGGAGTCCTGGGGGACCGCAGAGCACTGCTGCGCATCTCCCACCCACAGCAGAACATGCTCAGGTCTTGGGCTTCAGAATGTAAATGATAAATGCAAGGAGAAGCTTATGAACTCAAACTATACTGAGTGACCAAGCTTTTCAAAATTTCAGCCCATGAAGATGTGATTTTCAGGCAGTGCAACTATTCGAGTTAATTAGCAAGAAGCGGAAACACTCATCCACTTCCCACAGACTTTGTGCTCCGTGCAGGTATCCATGTCTCAATTACCATCAACTTGTTTGCACTCCTGTCCAAAATGCTCTCAGTAACACTTCCGAATTTCACCTCATAATCACACATTTTATACACAAATGTATCCCTCCTAACCATAGAGGAGAATTCTGCAGACTCCAACTGGTTCTGCTAGGACCCACCCAGCAGAGCATTAACGAGCAAGGCGTGTCCTGTCACCCCATCCTCTTTGTTGCCCGGCCTCACCCAGTTCCGTAGGAAGAAAAAGGGAGCACCACAAGAAAAGCCCGAATTTAGCCAGCCTTTCTGCTACAGTGAATGAATCCCATTTCTATAAATTAAAAATACATCTCTTGTATCACTCAGATTTACACACACAACTTCTGGCTAGAAGAGGTCACCTCGTGCAGACATGTGCTCAAAGCTCACTTTGAAGTGCTCAGCATCTCATCCAGGTAAGTTCTCAACATCTCCAATGACCCAAGCTCCACTGCTCATCAGGGCCCCTGTCCCACTCCCTGGGCTGGGCTCCCCGGGGCCTGGCAGCTCCTGTTCTGCACTGTGGAACTCGGCATGCACGCTTTAGTTGCAGCCCTGGAGGAAACCTCCTCCTGCAGCCTGCTCCTCCACACAGCACAGCCCAGGACACGGTCAGCCTTCACCACCACTGCCTGAAAGCTGTAACAACCTATCACACAGCTGTAACTCAAAGTACCTCAAGAAATATTTTATGGATGAGAGCATTTTCTAATCCAATTTCTGCCCACCCCTGCGAGTTTGCTGTTCATGCACAAAGACGTAGGACTTTATGCTACATTTCCTGGTTTTGCTTTTAAGATCTCAAATATTACTTCTTTTCAAACTTATTATCACTCAAAAAGTTAAGACTTCAGGTGGAAAAAAAAATTCTGATTCTTAGAACAACAAAAACTCTCCAAAAAAAAAAGAAAAACAGCAGGAAGGCAGCAAGCCAGCAGAGTGCCTGGCTCACAGGCAACACAGAAGCAAACCAGCAAGATTGCCATCCTCATCGATTGTTTTGTTAGGAAGGCTACAAACAGTTGGAGAAATAAACACCGTTTGTTTCTTAGGACAGACACTGTGATGAACAGAAAGCAGCATGTAAAAGCAGGTGAAAAAATTCCTTATAACAGCCACAAGAATGAAGAGCATCAGGCAACAGCTCTCCCAGTCTCAACTAAAACGGTTCTTCTGGTAGCATACCAGAGATGGAAAGCACGCAAGTACAGCAAGCTTTCACGTGATTCATCTATTAACAAGACAAATCTACAGAGAGCACCTTCCTAGGGACATGGGGACCTTCTCTCCCGTGTGTGAAGCTGGAGCTGGGCTCCCACGATGGCTCTGCTCTCCACGCCGACCGCCCCACTGCTGCGCTCAGCTCCGGTGGAGCCTCCGCTCTGGGAAAGAGGAGCATTGACCCCCATTTAAACCATTCCAACACACTGTAAAAAACCCAATGGCAAACTGCCGTTTCAGAGAGGAGTTACATGCTAGGCTCACTATACAGAATCCAAATTTCAGTGATTTCAAGGAGGTTTAATTCAGTAGCAGGTTTAAGTGCTGTTTTTCCTTCAAATGTTAAGATTAGCTCGGGGCTGCTGTGCTTGCCACTCCACTAATTAGCCCACTTGTTCCGTATGTTCCGCCCTTCAAGTGGAGGACACAGCATAATGAACTGCTTTTAATTCTACAAGATTACAGAGACGGACAACTGAGGGACCAAGAACAAGATACTGTGATGTCAAGTTCGTCGCTGCACAGAAGTTTTCATTTTTAGCCTCTCAAGAGGATCATTTGCATGACAATAGGGGCTTAGATCTGAAAAGGAATGAAGTCTCTTCTACATCAAGACCTGAAGAGACACTCTGTGCCAAAGCTAGATTAAGGTTCACAAACCAAAGCTCCTGCCACCCGCAGCCTGCAGCCATCCTCCCAGCAAGGAGCAAGTTGTGTGTCAATACCCAACACTCAGCTCCGGTGGAGCCTCCGCACTGCAGCCCAAGACCAACTGCTGCCACGTGGGAGGTGGGCTCCTACGTTCGAGGTATGAGTACCTGCGTAAAAGAAACGTCACAAAAAATCAGAGGCAGAGGCTAGTGGGAAGATTACCACAGAACTCACTGGAGGAAAGAGCCCAGGGAATCTTTATCTATCCCAGTTCTTTCAGGAATGACTTTCTTGACCATACTGTAGCCTCAAAGAGGTCATTTAATTATTAAACACTTCAGCTAGTGATTGCAGAGACAACAACAATCAGACAAATTCATTTTTGCAATGAGAACTGCCACCCGGTGCCTTAATTACTCACTGTGGCTTTAAAAATCAGATCTTATTAGCCTCTCTGCTTCCTCTCTTCTATACAACTTCTCTCAGCTCCATCACCTTCATCCCACCTGGCATCATCCTGTGAGCTCCGCAACCCTCCCATCATCTCTGAATTTCTCATCAAACCAAGGGCTGCCACTCCATTTAACATAAAACAGTGGCAACCTCCTATACATTCACCATCCAAAGAGCAACTGATTTGTCAACTGTCTCACTGATTTGTCATTCTTTCTCCGTTCCCTCAAAGATCAGTTGCCTTCCTAACTCCTTGTCAGCTTTTGCTGATGTACTGTCTAGCTCATTTGGGATGATGGCTCTGTGCTTCATTTATCTTTTAAACACTAAGCCATTTAGCTGTAGAAACAAAAGTAAGTGCCAGGAAACTTGTTACTGCAATTTGCAAAAACCTTTAATTGCTCAAATTTCTTTATTTTCAATTACAATGTCATACGAATGCAGCTGAACTACTGAGACGCTACTGAGCAAGTTCAGAAACAGACACATTGCAAGCCTCAACAACACAGGTATGACAGATGCATTACCTACGGTGAACTGCCAACTCGCTGAGTAAAATGTACCTGCTTGTGACAACTAGCGTATCTTTTCTACAATAGCTTTCAGTTAATGTAGTGCTGTGAAGCTGCCCCATCACTGTTCAGCCTTCTGCTGGCCATTCAGTCCCTGACCCAGAGTCACGCGAGCTGGAAGGAGAGAGCGATGCAATACAGCTGGAGACCACTCAATCCCTACACTTCGAAAGGCATCATTCAAAGGGCTCCACGAGAACTCAGTTATAGACGCTTATCTGACAAATGTTACTGACCTCAAAGCAGAGTTTAAACATTTCCACATCAATAAAGAGAAAAGGGTTTTGCATACATCATTCTCTAAAGTAAGACACTGAGATAAAAGCTGAAATGAGTTATTTTTGAAAGTTTCCTTCATTTTCCATGCATTCAATTTCTTCTGTCTTCCCACTCATCAGTATTAAAATGTAAACTCTACGTCTACTTATTTGCACAACAATACATACAATACTTCTCCAGAAAACAGCAGGACAGGAACAAACGTCAGGAAAACGCAGGAAAGTTTCTCGTAAGCAGTTATTTTCTACATACTTCCCAAACCCTTCTGATAAATGTCTTTTCTGTAATCCTCTTGAGAAATGCTTTACTGAAATGGCTTTGAGACAGAAAGAAGGTGTTTTTTTTTTTTATTTGGGAATAAAATCACGCAAGAAACTTACCTAAAAAGACCTTGAAGCATTTTCCTATGCAGAAAAATGCAGTAAACTATCTACAACTATGCCCACATTTTTTCATACTTGCAATTAATTTTAACTTTTTATAAGGCTAAGGCAACATTAACAGAAAAGGTTTTTCAAGCAATCAACAGGAAAGTATCCTTAATATTAGCATAATTTTTATACTGACTCATTCAAAAACTATTCATGTCAAGTTCTACACTTCAAATTTAACATAGTTATTAACTCTATAGGTTTTTATCTCCATATGTGAACAGACAAACCACAGATTCAAACCTTAGGTTAAGACAGAGATCACCTTGAGATAGCCTAATAAAAAAAAAAAAAAAAGGCCTGTTTTCTGTCCCTAAAACTGCAGCACACCCAGATACACAGGCTGGAGGACATCACTAAGATCACCCACACTGACCCAGCTGGTATTGGCCACCTGTCTTCCATTTGAAGAAGAAAGCACAGAGAGGAATTCAAATCTACACGATGGTTACTGCATCCTGTTTCAAAGACTGACAGGAAGAGAAGCATCACTGCCATCAGCTGCCCCACACAGTACATTTATACAACCGCCCCTGGAGCAGTCACTTCAGACTTCTTTTATGCTTTTGCATGCTAGAATTGATAAGCTAAGAACACATACCAAGAAATTCCAATCAGGCTGTGATCTGATCAGCTTATCCTTTTGAGAAGTTAAACCAATGCAGCTCCTGCAACCATTTTAGGACTGAAAATAGGCCTCAAGCTGGTTGTCAGACTGACCTTTTTTCCAGTGTGCCAACAACCCTTCCTGAATTCCAAAAGAAGCTTAAGCACTGCCAGCTGCAGAGGACAAGATGTACTACTAATTGCCTATTAGACTCATCTGGTTTTATACCTAAGGCTTAATTGCTCAGAGCTTCACTAAATACTGATGTTCCAGCTGGATTACCCAATCACTTCCAAAGAGCTCTTCAGGTCACTGCTTCCAAGGAAGCCCTCCCCAGCCTACACCTGTTCTGAGATGCACTATTTACACGTGGCCAAATATAAACCAGCTACTTGCTTGAGTCCAATCTTATAAAAACAAAGTTAAACCAGGGTAGCAACCCACAACTATTGAAATAGTGGTTGTCCCATTACCTCTTCCCAAGCTTCTACTTCTTGTCATTGCCATCAGGAGATTTACAAGTCCCTTATACCAGCATTGATGTTTTTGGATCTGCGAGTCAATGCCAATCCTAATACAACAGGACAATAATCATTATTATTTTTCTGACAGTCAGAGAATGCGTCAAACTATGGAAGGCAGTCAACGCAGCACACTGGTGCAACATCATAGACACATGAACAGAGAGGAAACAGAACCTTCCCAGCTGCACCATCAGCTCTCGGGAGCCCAAGCAGGAGCAATCTGCTGCCACCACATTCTAAGTAATCAACAGGTTTCAAATTCATGCCATTTTGTTCAAAGACACCAAATTCCAGAAAGCAGAATGAATCAGGCTCTATTTGTGACTCCAAACTGGCATTTAAAAATTCAGAGATCACAAACTAATGATTCAGAAGCTTTATTCCTGCCCTCTTTTTTCCTGTATTTGGAGCTTAACACACATGACTTCTGCTCCCACATTTTGTGGAAGTGTTTAATGTTACCAAAGATTTAAAGAATCCTAGTAATGCCACACAACCACTTATACTTTCAACTGCTGAAGCAGAACAGGAATCTGGCAAAATACGGGTGGCCTAAGCTGAACATCCAATACACACAATTCTCTGGCCTCTTTCCGAACCTCTGCATATTTGGACCCAAATCAGACTCATGGCAGGCTACAAGACTACCGAATGACAGCAGTTGTTTGCTGCCAGTGTGAAGGGGAGGTCTTGCTCCTTTCTGACCTGGTTATGGCAGTCTCTGGACTTCTCATGAAGTTGCTCTAACCCTACAACTCTTCACTTTGGGAGAGCACCAGGAAAGAAGGGAAGTTGGGTATCTTTCAGCATCTCAGATCTACACTTGAAAGGACTCAGAGGCCTCCAACACCAGAGCTTATTAAAAAAAAAAAAAAAAAAAGAAAAAGAAAGAATGTACATACAACCTCTCACTTCCACCAGAGGTTACACCTTACGGGAGCCACCCCCAATCACCAAAAATCGTTGCTAGCTGGACTCTTTCTGCTGGTAGCTGGCTGTTGAGAGCTTTGAGATAACATCAAGAGCAGTTTTCCAGAGACCATCTGCCCACGTGAAGATGAACCAAGCACTAGAAGGAACAAACAACAGTCCTCCATAGCCAAAGGCCAGAGTAGCCTGAGCCTATTCAATTCCTAGCTACATCAGGCACAGCATCTTCAGACCGACAGCTCTGCTCATCAGACAGCCGATGGGTATTAGCATGCCAAAGAAACAGACTAGTTTTCAGTTATTTATCATATTGGTTGATACCAGGTAAAATGGCCCAGCACAGAATCACAGAAGCATTGCAGCTGGCACAAGAAAGAAGGATGCAAGTAGCACAGCCAACAGCAATTTACATTTCTGTAACTCCACACACTGAGATTCAGCTCCTCTCCCCCTAAAATTCAAGGCATGTCAGAAATGAAGAACACTTGAAGTGATTCCAGCAACTGAGGGCCCTAAAATAGTCACAAGTGGGAGGAAATACGATTACCAGAAAAAAATTAGGATTATCTCATAAGCTGACTTGACATTTTCTGTTTTTTTTTTCTTTCCAATCTAAAGCTAAACATTTATTCTGCTAATGAAAGATGAGATTCTTTCCCATGGCTCTGGAAATAAAGAACTATTTAATTTTTTTGTCAGTGACATGGACAGTGGGATCGAATGCACCCTCAGCAAGTTTGCAGATGATGCCAAGCTGTGTGGTGCAGTCGACACGCCAGAGGGAAGGGATGCCATCCAGAGGGACCTGGACAGGCT
>WBMW01002522.1:105862-228052 GCA_013396635.1 Penelope pileata | reverse complement strand
GGGAGCCCACGGCTCCGGGGCGGGCGGCGGAGGGGACCCCGCGGGAGCGGCGGCTGAGCGGAGCCTTTGTTGCTGCGCTGTCACCGCGGCGCCGGGGGTTCGCGGGGGCCCCGGCCCGGGGCGCGGCGGGGTCGGGCGGCATCGCTGTGCGCACTGAGGCGCAGAGGAACGCGAGTAGCGCCCGTGTCTCCGCGAGGAACTTTCCGTGCGTTCTTCTCGCGGGGGGTTCACCTTACCGCGGGGCTCCCACGTTGGCGGCTGTCTGGGGCCGCTCTGCTGCGCGCCGCGGTCCCCCCGCACCTGCGGAGCGGCACCGGGGGCGGCACTGAGGGCAGCGTTCGGGGCGGCAGCGGGGGCCGAGCTCCGCTGCAGAGCGGGGCCAGCCGCAGCCCGGAGCGCACGGCCGCGTTGGAGGAGCTGCTTTCCCCGTTTGTGGGTAAGTTGTAGGGGTACTTGGGCAGGAGAGAGAGCCGACAGGCAGCGTACTGTTCCAGAGCCTTTGGTGGTTTGCGTTTCTGACTCTTCAGCTCTTTAGAAAGTGTGTTTGCAAACATATTTACCAAAATATTTGTTGTTTCGCTTGGACTGGCCAGAAAGAGATGTTGGTCAGTCGGTTGTTTCAGGGAAAACAAGCGGGGAGGTGACAGTCCTCCTCCTCCAGGCAGCCCCTGCAGCTCTCCTGCTGCTGGGGACAGGCAGCCCCGAGGTGGCTGCTGCTGGTTGGGGCCACAGAAGCTGTTAAGCTGCTGTGCTGTGTGAAGAAAATAACACATGTGAAAAGATGAGTAGGAAATTGACGAGTTGGAACATGTTTCCTTTCCTCTGCCTTGTTAGTGAGTTAAAGCTCCTGGGTCTCCACTTCCCTTTTCCTTTTTCCTGTGCAGCCCCTGCTGTCAGCGGTCCCTTTTCCCCACAGCTGCCCCTCATCCCTGCTGAGGATTGGGCCCTCATCTCCCTGCTAGCACCTGTGTTCTCTTTTCCCTTTCTTAGAATGGATCCACAGTTTCCCTCCTTGTTGTCACTGCCTTTCCCAGTCTCACTGATGTCTGACAAGAGCCCAGGTTTGGGTGGTGCTTACTCAACAGCCTTTTCCTTGCGTGTGCCTGCCAGACCTGCTTTTCCCCAACCTCAGAATGAGAGCCCGGAGCTCTGTGTCGGGGATTCCTGGGTACACCCAGAGGGGAGGTGTCTCTGCCACTGTCCCCTCGTCCTGTGCAGCTCCAGCTCTGTCCTGTCCTGCCCCACTTGTCCCTCCCACACGGTCAGTGTGTCTCGGCCACACGCGAGTGTCGAGCTGTGAGCAGCGCTGCCGGCTGAATGTCACGACGTGCGACGCTGAAGGAGATGGTAAAAGAGAATGCTTGACCTGGGAAACTGAAAATAAAATTTTCTTATCTTTCTGCTGTCACTGTGATAATTTCAGGTGTTTCTAACCTACTTGTGATGCAACAGTGGTAGTCTGCAGGCCGCAGTTGGGTTTGTTAGATGACACAAAGCTCAAAGAAATAATGTCGAGTTATTTGCAAGCTGTGTGGGGTGTTTCTTGGCCAACGGAGGCACCCAGAAATCATCAGCGCGGCCACATGTGCTCCCCAGGCACAGCAAGGAGCGTGGCAGGAGGGGATGCGTGGCCCCAGCGCGTGGTGCCCGTGGACACTTCACTGTGGGGCTGACCCCACACACAGCCAAGGACTGAGCATTGCCCAGGGATTGACATTGGCCTGTTCCATGTTTCGCTTTTTCACATATATCAGCACAACAACGTGGAGCTGCTGTTACCATGGTTTGAAATGGAAGTGGAAAAATACAGGCTGCAAACCAGAGTAAGACTTTGCTCGTTGGCTTTCACCACTTTAAAGCACAGTGAAGTGAAATAAGTAAATGGTATATGCTGAGAAGAGAACTTTAGTGTTTCAGAAGTGTCAGTGACAAGGATAAGCTGCTTGGTTTTACCTGGTAATAGTTCTAATTAGTTGTCCAGTACTTTAAGCTGCAGTTTCAATAAATTGTGGTTGAGCGTTGTAGCCTGCGTGTTTCCTTCTGGGTTTTTCAAATCATAAGTAGAAATTATCGACCGCCTGAGAAAGATTTCAGGCTGCCTTTTGCCTAAGATAAGTGGCTGAGTCACTAAAGCAATTTCTTTCCCCATATCTCTTTAAGTGGACTGAGCTGATGTGAGATTGCCTGATTGCTGGAGGAGATGTGGAGAGAGGCAAACCGAGCTGTGGGTGTAGCCCCGAGGTCGCGTTCTTAAATTGATTTTCTGATGACTGTTGCATTGGCTATTGCAAAGGTGACCGTGATAACTTTCTGAATTGTTTATAAAACAGCTTTTTTGACACCTGTTCCTGGGCTTGCCCCTTCAGATGGCACCCAGAAGAGCAGAACTGGGAGCCCTGTGGTGCCTAGCGCAATGTTCCTCCTTGCCTTAGCATCAGGCCGTGCTGGGGAGGATGGTGCAGAGCCCGTGTAAAACCACGCTGCTTGGGGGAGGGTTTTGCAATCAGTCTCGTACCTGATTTCTCTTTTTGAAGTCTGATTTTGGGGAGAAAACGCACCCTGACTGGTTTCCTTTCTGTGTGAGTGCCTGGACGCCCGGTTCCAGTGCCAGGCACACAGATATGTAGAAGCTTACGCAGATTGTTCAGAAAATCTCCAGGCAGTGGGTCTGCTTGTGCCTGCCTTGTGTGGGCCTGGCACAGCTGAGGGGCTTCTGCGAGGATTGCAGTCGCAGTAACAAACAGTATAATGAAAAACTGGAAAAGACACGATGCCCTTCCGTTGGTCAGCTCTGCCCCGTGTTTTACTTGAGAGTGATAGCTGAGTTGTGAAAGTACCTTAGGTGCGTTGAAGCAGTTGCTGAGAGATGCACAGCTGTCTTCCTGCAGTCACTGCTGCTTTCAGGAGATGCTCTTAGTGAAGTTTTTGAGATCACAGTAAAGAAACGGATCAAAGTCATGCCAGGCTAAACATCGTAGGCTTGGAGCAATGCTTGTTTTGGTAACATCTTGTCTGCGACACGGTTCAGCGTGGTGCTGAGGAGTGAGATCCTTATTTATAAAGCCAGTGCTATTTTAGAAAATACTGTGACTGGCACAAAATTTGCTGGATAAATGCAAACCCATTGGTGTCTGAGCGGCTCTGGATTGTTGTGTTTCTGCATAGAGGCTCTGTGGGAGAGCATTCAGTGATAGATTCACAACTCAACCTTAAAGGTTTTGGTAAATCCATTAAATAGGTGTGGTTCTGAGGCTTGAGGTGTTCCTTGAACGGATGCCTGTGTTCGTACCGGCCTCTGTGCCAGGCCCATGGCAGGAGCCAGGCGCTGTATGGAAGATGGCAGTGCTGCATGGGCACACTTGGATGCAGTCTTCCAGCTGTGAGGCTCCTGTTGTCAAAAAACCTTCACATACGTTTGTAAGACATCAGCTGGCTGTAAGCACGATCAAGTGTAGACATCCTTCTGTGTCAGTGTCATGTGTATTGGCTCCTGGTACAAGTGTCTGTGCCCATCGCAGACGCTGTTGGCTCAGCTGCCAAAGGGCCTTTTAGCCACTGTTGTTTGCTTCTTCACCTGTCAATGCCCTTTCTGGTGTGTGGGGCTTTTTTTTTTTTTTTTAATGCAGCAAGAGCATCTTAAAAACAAAAATATAACCCCTCCGTTATCAGCCATTAAATCCAGGAAGAGGCAGTCTGAAGGCAATGGAAACACTTCAACATCTGATGGCTCTTGAGTTGAAAGTGTCCTGGTGTCAGCCACCTTTTTCCCAGAGCAGGTTTTCCCTTCCTCTCTGCCTGCTGTTATCCCTGCTCATCCTCTGCAGAGTGACCTCTGAGCTTGTTTGGAGCCCCGCTGCGATCACTGCTGCTCTCCCTGACGTCTCTGCTCTGACCAACTTTGAAGCTCAATGCAAAATGTATACAAGCTCAGAGAGAATGAACACCAGTACAGAAGTTTTCCATGGAGGGATAATTCATGTCTAATTGGTTTTCCATTTGCTTTACACCCTGCTAATTGTGCTTGTCTCCCTAGAGTAGATTGGGTATTTTTGCTTAAAAACAGATTGCACAACAGTTCTGTGTCAGGCCCGGTCTGTAACTATATGGTTAAGGAGCGTGACTCGCACTGCTTGGAATGATCCTTGGAGAAGATCGTTTATTTAATGGCTTTTGTTCTGTAAACTGTGGATGCTCTCAGCCTTCAGAGGCAGGGAGGTGGCTCATGGAAGGGGAGGATGCAGCGCGGGGGACCGGGAAGCTCTGCGTGTGGCCGGCCTCGGTCACCCCTCAGCCTGGGCTGTGCCCAGGGAACAGCTCGCTGGGCTCGGTGTTCAGTGCACAGCCAGGGAGTGAATGCTGGCTGTTTTGGGGCTTCTTACCTGTAAAGTTGTGTGTCCAGGCTGTGGTTGGTTTGGTTTGTGTTTGTTGTTGTTTTTAGTTTGTTTAAAGGGATGCAATGTCAGTTTGCAAGAAAGTCTCAGACTGGCTGGGCTGGTAGTGAAGCTCTCAGTAATGTGTCTTTTGATGGTAACATTTTAAAAATATTAGGGCAGGCCTGAAAGTGAGGCCGACTCATCCTTAAAGGTCACCACCTCTGGCTTGGAAGGATTGCCTGGGAAGTACATAAGGCAAAGGCGTGTTAGGACAAGGCTCACTGAAGTGCTGCTGTCTATGAGTATGCCTGGTAGGAACGTCCCATGCAGCAAAGGAGTAGCCCTGTGTGAGGAAATGCAGGCACAGGCAGAGCTTCAAGAGTGTGACCCTGCTGGCTCTGCCTGCTGTGCCACGGCTCTGCTCGCTGCACAAACCCTCTGCTACCTGGGGAGCTGCCCTGGGTGGGGGCACAGCTCTTCCAGGAGCGTTGAGCTCCAGTGCAGCAGAAGGAATGGTGCACTCCAGCGCGTGCAGCGCCTGGTGTTAGCAGTAGGTGCTGTTAGTTGCCAGGAGAAGCCTCCTGACAGCTCTGCAGATACCAGGTGAAACTGTGGGGCGGTCAGAGAGCTTCCTCTGGAGCTTTAGTCATGGTGAGTCCTCCTGTGCTCTGTGTAATTAGCTCTGTTTTCCTGCTGGTTGGAATGTGAGAGGTGTTTGATTGTTTTGCTGGTTTGTGCAGTTGCTTTCAAAGAGGGCAGCTGAGTCAGGTTCCATTCTGATTGCTGTTCACACTCACCATAAGCATGGTATTCAGTAAATACAGTCTCAAAGTCAGTTTTGCAAGTCACTGTAAGTTGCATAATATAAATAGCAAGAAGTGTTCCATTTTAAAAAAAATTTAAAAAAAGCCTGCTGCCCCCCCTTTGTGCTTTAGAAGCTTGCAGTTGTTCTTTGTAGTGCAGAACGGGGCTAACGTTGCAGGCTGTTCTCCCTCTGTCCTTTGCAGACGGACTCTGCTGCGTGTGGTTATACGTTATCTGTGTTTATCGATGTAAATCACCAGCGCTGGTCCTGAGCCATGGAGATAGCGACTGGCATTCCTTCTGAAGCTGCATTTGCAGGCTGAGAAGCAGTGTTGTACAGAAACATGTTGGGAAAGATAACCAGGATGGGTTATCAGAGGGGGCTCGGCTCACCCCCTACAGATGAGATTATGGAAAAGGCCATGTAATGGTGTTTTCTAAAATGTTCCAACACAGCTGCCAGGGCACTCAGGGGAGGGTGTGCATATACAGTAAATTCATATGGGAAATCACCGTGAGCAAGTGAAATACCAAGGCAACAGCATGTAAATGTAAGTGGGAATGAGGTCTCTTAAGCTTTCAAATGTTACTAAATTTGTTGCTGTTGTTTTCTAGGGACGACTGCCTGCAGTTCCCTGTGTATTAAGTCATGGTCTGTCTGCATACAAAGCTGACTTTGGATGCCTTTGAGTTGTAAACATCCAAACAAAACGGAATATGTAGAATGGAGAAGGAAACGTGAATCCCTGTGGTGAATGTTATCTCAGTGGTGGACGCTGCTTCCTGAGCAGGGGTTCCAATTTCAGCCAGCAGTCCTTGGCGTTGAGTTGTATGGGTGGCACGCTCAATGTTCTTAGGTGGTGCTGGATGGAAGAGCTGATGTGCTTTTTCCATCTAGTCACAAACACAAATGAAAAGGTGGAGAGTACGTTGGAAAAGCAAGAGGCCAGTGTTAGCTCACAGTTGCTGTAGTTGTGTTGGATGCAACCGGCTAAATTGGGGATGAAACAATTATTGAACCAGTGAAATAATTACAAATAAGTATTGATCGATAAGCAAATGTATGGTGTGCTTTTCCAAAAAATCATAGGGTTATGTTTGTAGTGTCTATGGTAGAGAGGAGCATCCATCAGCAGGGTCTCCTATCAGCGTGGTCTCTCTGCGGAAGAACGATGCGGTGCTGGGAGCTGGCTCTGCTGCTTTCCGTGAGTGAGATGCTTATCTGTTTGGACTTGCATCCCAAGTGAGATGGGAGCAGTTTCAGTTATCATTCAACAGCTTAATTTTTTTTCTTGTGGTGAAGATGAGGCAATAGTTGTAATTTCTTGTAATGTTTGTTTAGTTTTCTCCCACTGATTTACAGAATATATATAACTTTGACATTTTTCATCTGTAGATCCCAGCTGCTTTTACCTTGGATGATTTTGCTGATTGGTTCAAGGTTTCTTCTCTGTCACTGTTTTTCCATGAGCCCTCACAGCAATTTCAGTGTGGTTCTGCCAGGAAGATGAAATGTGTTTTAGTGATATTTATATGCATTGGATGATGCCCAGCAAAGTAGTTGCCCTGCCTGCACGACGGTCGGAGCACCCCGTGTCCTGCCGTGCATGGGGCTGCTCTGAGAGGTGCTTTTGCAGTCATCAGTCTAACCAGATTGCATCTAAGAACTCTTTTAACAGTTCTTCTTGAAGACGCTTGGTTTTTTCCTTGACAGTGGTTTTGTAAGCAAGTTTAAAAGGGAGAACTGTCACACCACAAAAAGGAAACTGTGCTCAGGTGGTTGTGAGCTGAACTCGACCTCAGTTGTATTCTGAGAGCTTAAAAGGTGCAAGGGAAATGGACAATCCCATCTTCACAACGTGCCTCTCAGGCTGATGAGGAGCATCCATTAGCTCATCACTCCAGGATCCCGGGGTGCACGTGGCAGTGTCATTTAAGAACAGAGAAACTGAGAGCAGAAAGGATAGGATTCTTGCTATTTCTTGCTCAATTTCATAAACCTAGCTTTTGCTGTAGGAAGAAGTACATTTAAATATGTCTGTGTTACAGTTTGTACGAGGGACAGAGGTGCAGACTTCCCATTATAGAGATAAGGGTCCTTTAAAATGCTGCCCTGCTCCGTGGTGCAGCCCTAAGGAGTCTGCTCTGCTTCCCAGGGGTGCTGGGACCCACGAGTTCCTCTTGGAAAAGCTGCACAGTGTGAAAACAGAGGGAACGTTACCTCTTCTGCTTCTTTAAAATGTGTTGGAATTCATCTTTTTTCCAGTTTTTTTGCATATTTTTTAGATGAGCAACTTTCTTGAGCTTTGTGCTCTTTATTACATAATCTTTGTTTTTAAAGTTCTAGGCATGACCTCAGTTTTTATTTTGGTTTTAGTGAAGTATTTGCTGCTCGTAGCCCTGTAAAACCCGAGTGGTTTCCTGCCTTCCATAAGGCCTGGAGTCCCCACGGCTTATACAGAGCCTTTCATGGGGAGTCTCTGGAGTAGAAAATACCTTCTATAGTACTTCCAGATTCCAAAATCTTTGAAATTTTCTCTGCGTGAAGTTATGGCTTCCTGAGAAAATATTGGCACCAACTGTGGAAGTTGATAGTTTTTTGGAACTTCTCTTCATTTTACTCTCTCTGCTTTATTTCTTCTTCCTCTTCAAAGGCAGAGAGGCTCGTGGACAGGGTAAGCTTGGGGCTGACGGCTTTTCTTTGGGGAAAAAAAGGAGTATGTGCCTTTGGGGAGGGGAGGGAGGGCGAGGGTTGTCCTTGAATGGAAGAAATTTTAGGAGTTGCAGTTTGTTTTTGTAAACCAGAGCTCTGTGAATTTGTCACCTCTGGCACTTTAATGTACTTTTGCTGAGGCATGTCTGATGTCTCCATGCAGTCGTACTGCCCTAGGAAAGAGTTCCTGACAGCCGTTTCAGCAGCTGTGGAAGTTAAGGTGTGTGATTTCTGTTGGTAAGTTTGTCAAAGAGGGCAGTCTGGTGGGGAATAGCCTTGGCCATGAAGGAAAAGGGCTTTGGACAGACGTGATCATTGTAAGCTACGTGGTTCTGTAACCCCTGGATTGAGGACAGGTGTATTTCTCAATATCAACTTTTCAGTATTGTTGAGAAGAAAATAAAATCACCTGCAGCTTTTATTCAAAGAGGAGATGCTTCTTTTTATACTGCGAGTTATCTGAGCTCAGCCTTGGACATGTGTACTTCATCTCATGCATGTGTGGTTTTGCTGGTGCAGCTGTGCATGGTGCATTAGGAGGTGGTGGTAACTCTCCAGCTGCGGTCACATTTCAGAAGTCTCTCTGTACCTGTGGAGCAGTGCCACAGCAGTCAGCAGTGACTCACAGCAGCACATGGAGCTGCTGTCTTGCTGTCCAGGGACCAGGACTGGAGTTCCCATCTCCGTGCAGGAACTTGGACTCGCGCTGAGGTTACCCAAAATTTTCCTGGTTTAGGAAATGTTTTGTGAGCATCCCAGCTGTCCGTGCTCTGGAAGCAGATAGACAACTGGGGGGGAATGGCTTTAGAAATCATCCCAAGAGATGTAGTCTCCAATCAAACAATTACTCCATCGCTCACTAACTTAACAAATGAGAGAATGAAAAGCTTGCCTAGAGTCAATTATTCCGGAGTTTATAATTAGACCCAGAACACTGTCGTGGTCTTGCTCACTTTGCTGCCTGGCCTTTTGAAAACAGCAAGCCACAGGAAATGTTGCTGTAGTTGTCATAATACAGTGTGGGTATTTGATCCCTGCAGCTGGGCTGCTACTGCTTCTGCTCTAAGAGGCTTAATCTTCAGTTCAAATGGTTAAGAGTTATGGTCTTACATAATGAAAAGTCTTTCTAGAGGCTGTTTGTGACTGTTGTGTCATCATCCTTCTTGTTTTACTTGCTGTCCAAACACGTGCTGGCTCACGTGGTGGGCTCTGCTCTTAGCAACAATGGGTTTTGCTGGTTAAATATTTCTGTCTGGGAGCGGGGAGAGCTGTGCTGCGTGTCAGGAGCTTGCGGTCAGACCTGCTGATCAGTATTTACTTTCCTCATGTCTGAGTGCTCCCAGTTAGCGTCTGAGTTGGGAGTGATGTTTGGAATTGACTTCTGTATTGTTCAGCAACAGGGAAAACTTGGAAACAGGGATGATGCTTAGTTTGTTGCTTGTTTTTCAGATTCGCTCAGAAGTTTCCATTGTAAGTCAGGAGGAGAACACCCAGAGCAAGGAGGGCTTGTTTGGCCATGTTCAGAGCATGGAAGATCCTGCCTTTTGTCTCCAAGTCAGGGTGAGTAAATAGTTTTCATGTAAGGAAACCTCACTGTGCAAAGTTTCGCCACTGACCTCAAGACCATATTTTTATCGTTGTGATAGGGGTGAGGCAGCCTGCAAGGCAATCAGATGCACTCAGGTCTCCTGGTGTTGTCAGATCGTGGCTGAAGATAAGATGAGAATGAGTGACAGAAACCTGTCATCCTGAAAACGTATCATTTCTGAATTCTTCTGTAGATTGTGCTGAAAACATAAAGTAGGGCACGATGTTCTCATTCTAAACGGAATGCTGACTGTGACAAATGCTTGAACAATGCAAACATTCTCACTTGTGGAGCTGAATGAGTTGGGAATAGCAGCAAAAAAGGCAAAGTGGAAATGCCATTAAGGTGCCCACAGCATTTAGTAGTGGTGATCTGCATTGAAATAACTTGGTGAAATCACTTGATGCTTTTTGTAACTCCAGTGTAGCAGTTGTCATGTGGGCCCCACAAACTGTCGGCCTTGTCTTGCAGCAAGGAAGGGAGGCTCTTTCTGCACTGATTTTGCAGCACTCTGGTCCAGCTAGTACTTCCTTGCAGAGAAATATTTCTAAATCTGCATTGGAAATTTTGCAGTACTGGCTGTTTTATAGCAGCCTGGTTGAGCTTTTGTTGGATTTGAAGGCATACAGAGAAGTACTGCTGCGATTAGGGCTCGGGGGTAATTTTGGCAAGTCCTTAGTTGTTTGTACAGTGGTATTGTACTGAGCGAGCACCATGTGCTGTGAGGGAGGGCAGATGAGAGCACTGTGCTGGTCTGCTGGCTAATGTGACTCATGAAGGGTTTTAAAGGCCTTTTAGCAAAAGCTGACAGGCCTGCCTCAGCTTCCAGATCAGTGCCAACTGCCCAGCAGTCTGCGGGTCCTCTTTCCACTGGGAAGGCCCCAGCAGTTCCTCCTGGTCTGGGGTCTGCAGTTTATGGATGCTGCCCCACACAGAGTGTGGGGCCTTCCCAATGCTGCCAGCCAACTGCTGTGCTTGGGCCAAGGCTGTGGGTGGGTCTCAGTGCTGGCTCATAAAAACTCTGAAACTTCAGACATACAGGGGAGAAATGTCGGCTATAAACACTCAGGAAGTTGCTCAGCTCCTTGAACGAGGGAAAAATTCTCATCCTGGAGTGCTGTGGAGGTGTGTTGCAGGATCCCCAGCTGGGCTGTTCTGGCAGGGCGATGGTTTGGCATAAACATACTGAAGATCTTTTGCCTGTTTTGGAAACTGGAGCTGCTCGATGAAGCGGTGTGCTGGCCAGTCGCACGTTAGAGCTTACATTCCCTTCATTCAGAAATACTCCACCTCAAGGAGTGTTTAAGATGGTTTAATTTGTGTGCAGTGCTTCCCAGTGAGAAGCTGGGGTTCTGAAGATGCAAGTCCCTGGTGCAGCGATCCTACCTGCCCCGTGCTCCGCTCCTCTCATCTGCTGTGAAGGCACTGTCAAAAGCTGAACTTCTTTCCTGTGCTCTCTGTAAAATATCTGTAAAACCCAACGTGTCCTAGATTGCAGGATTCACAGTACGTTCACATGTACTGTGCTGTGGAAACCTTCGTGCTGCCTCGGCGCAGAGAAGCTGGTGGAACTGGCGACTGTGTTGGCTCCTCACTGGTGGCAAAACAACCTGGGGACAGTGGCCAGTGCCTTCAGGCTGGGATGGCACAGGGGGTGCTGGCCTTCAGGCTCCTGTGGCACGAGGAGCAGCTGCCCACAAAGCCAGGTCGGTGCCGTTCCTCTGTGGCAGCTGTGTGACGTTGGCGTGCTCGGGGCTCTTGGTCTGGCGCTGCCCGTGCGTGCGGTTACCCTGCAAGAGGTCCCAGAGCGGTTCTGCCTGAGATTAGAATGGGCGAAAGGAAGTGGAAAAGAGGGGAAGCAGACTCACTGAGCATTTCAGCAGCTGCTTGCCAAATCACATTTTGGGATTCATTTCTATTTTAAATACGGCGGTGGCTGCCAAGGCTGGCAAGCTGCGATCCCGTTGGAAGGGGGAGGGCAGAGGAGACGTCACCGCTCCTCTGCAGAGGAGGGACATCACTTTCTGTTCCTGTGGCTGCATGTTTCCTTCTGTCGGGAACAAAGAGATTCAGGAGGAGGCGGTTTTCAAAGATTTTTTCAGAAATTTAGCAAAACAATGGGTTTGATTTACACTTCAGATGTGGTTTCCTGTCTTCTCTTACGTCATTTGCATACCTTTAAAAATACTTTGGTTTAACTTTCTTTTATAGGTACGTGTCTGTTCCTCAGCCAGAACTGGTCAGGGTATAGTTTCCTTGATTATTTCCAAGTGGATATTGCAAGAAGTGAACAAATTAAATCAGCAAACAACCAGCCAGATTGGCAGAAAGGAAAGCTGGTTAGAATCAGCAAAAGCAGAAAAAGCAGACTGCGCAGAGTTATTGAAGCATATGTATTACTGTAAGAGTAAAGCCTGCTATTTAGGAAGATAAGATGGCTGAACAGAAAAAAAAAAAGTTTGGGAGCCAAAAAATATCTGGGTTTTCTTCCTGCCTTTGTCATGCCTCACTTGTAACCTTGGAAACAGGGAGACAAAGAGGTTGCGAAACTTGCTACTTCTTAAAGCAGAGATAAGATGCAACGTGCAGCTTCCTCCAGTTGCACTTACTCCTCTGCAGTGCTCTGAGTGAAGTCTGTGTTGTGTTTCCAGCTGTCTGGTCTGCGTGATGAGCTGGGTTGTTGAGGACTCAGCCCTTGCACAGCTGTGCCCAGATGTCAGGCTGCGGCTCTGCTGGAACCTGGCCGGCTGCCGGCTCATCCCTTCCACCAGGAGGGCGGTGGGTGCTTCGGTCAGCTGGGACAGCCCCTGGGCTTAGGCAGCACGCAGAGCAGTGCCAGTCCACCAGCACCCTGAACAGGCAGAGTGCAGAGGAGATGGCTCGGCTCAAAGCTTTTCAAACAAGCTCTTGTTGCTCTCGCAATGTATGAACCAGGAATTCAGCGTTGTGGGATGAAAAGATTAGAAAGTGTTCTTGGCAAATTCACCATCTGCAAAGTGGTTGCAAACTTTTTTTTTAATCTGAAGATGACTCTCTCAAGTTTTCTTAACTTCTCTACTTAGGGCTTTTGTTTTAAACACTCTCTGGTGTTCGTGTGCTGTTTATATTAATGTCACACACTGGTAGGCAGTGCAGGCACTTTGAGAGATTGTAAGGTTGTGGAGACGTTTAATGGCTGAGGATAAATTTCACAGCTGTGGACACTATTTATATACTATTTATATACTTTTGTATACAGAAGACTGCACAATGACATAGGCACAGTTCAGCTCATGTTGTCAGTTACATTTTCCAGGGGGCTTTATCTTGGGGAAGAATTAACGGGTTTTAGTTCTACAGGCTGAAAAGTGTTAGCATGTCCCTGTTCCTAGCCAGAAAGGATCACGCAGGGCCTGTTAAGAAATTAAGGAGAGAAAAATACGGGTTTAAGAAATGGAGGAGAAAGTAGATGGGCTTGGAAGGGAAATTCTAACAATTAAAATATGGCCAAAAATAGCAGAAGGTGAGGAGCACGGTAAGTCATACCTGCAGCCAACGTGCAGGTGGAGGACCCGCAGCCTCTGCCAAGCATTCCTCCCTTCCAGGACAGACACGTCCAAGCCCGTGACTTCTTGTAAAAGAACCATTTAAAGCAATTTCCAACTTTCCAAAGCATGTGAGAAAAATGATTATTTCTTTAATTTTATCTCAGCTAAAGGACCTAGAAAGGAAGCTTGCTCTTTGTAGAAGTGTTAATGATGGGAATCTTTCAGAAGTCGGCTTTAAAGGACAAAAGGACAAACACAATTAGAGGATGTGTGAAATGGAAATTAGACATCAGGACAAAAACCGGATTGCTTCAAAGATGAGAAGCTGGAGTAAATTAAGAACTATCAGATACCATCTTAGAAATACTGGAATCTAATAGCTTTGGCAATTACTTTGAAAAAACTTTGCCGGGTGAAACCCTGGGATATTGCAGGCACTGCGTAGGTCTGTGCTCCAGTCTCTGTGTTTTGTACAAACTGTAGAGAATGTCATGTTGACATCTATTTTAAGCCTCAAAAAATCCATGAGGGTACTTAGTTATTTAAAATATCTCTGAATGTTTCTACGTCCCCTGGAGATGAGTTGCAGCTCTGTAGTTACTTCCCTTCCTCCCTTAATGCTCTAAAATCCGCAGCTGCTTCTGTCTGGCTGCTGGCTCCTGGGGGAACCAGGGATAGGTTAGTGGGTGAATTACCAAGTAATTTGATCGAGGGCTCAGAAGATAGGATCTTTCCTCAGTTTTTTCCCTTGTAATGTCAACACTGTGGTTTTTAGAAAACAATACTTTGCACGTAAACTCTGAAGTTCCAGCTTTGGCTCTGACTTGTCCTAAACCCCACTGTGCTGGGTTTGATCTGATATGGGTTGCTATCTGACAGCTCTTGTCCCTCTAAGAAACTCTTTTCCAAATTATCTATTACAAAAGCTTGATCAAAAGATAAAACTTGAACTAATAAGATGACTAATTTACTGAGATGAAAGAAAACGGGATGGGGCAAAGCTGAGAGCCTGAGGCACTGATGTGTTCCCAAAAGCCTTTCTCGCCTATGGTGACTATTGGTGACCATAGTGGATCTGTCATTTCCACTGCTATTACTAAAAATGAGGCCATTTACTACCTGGAATTAAAATTTGGTTGGGAAAGACTTATTCAGAATACGTAGTACATTTGGACTTGTATTTTTCGTTCAGGCATCTATGAAGTTCTTGGTCCTGCTGCTGCTTTCTCTGCTGGGTTCTGCAGTCGGTTGGGGGGCAGGTGTGGGAAGGGGGGTCATTCCCTACAGGCTGCTGTCCGTGTTGGAAGTGCAGAGCTGAGCTGCAGTACCTTCTAACCCACATCAGTGAGTTCACATCACTATTAGTTATTTAAACATTTTAAACCTAACTTGCTTTACTTGGTTCTGCCCAGTCGTTCACCCAGTTCCTGCTGAGAGACAGTAGCTTGATAAATCACTCCATCTGACAGGAGCAAGTTCTTACTTCTTGCCCAACACTTTCAGCATCCTGAATGATGTGTGTTTTCCATTCTTCAGGTGGCTGGTAATGTGAGAACAAGTTGTGGGTGCACTAGGAAAACCTGTGAACCCGCTTCTTGGAGGCAAAGGCTGCTGGACCGAGCGAAGGGCAGCGGCTGGGCCACCGCCGCGCGATGCCGTGCCCAACCCACACAAACCCAGCTCCCAGGTGCGTTGCTGCCTCTTGTTTTGGGCTGTCCCCATGCACAGAAAGCCTTTATTTTGCCCTGCCACCATTGACAGCAGTGTCAGCGCTGACAAGAGTACTGCAATGCAAATGGGTGCACAACTGGGCGTGTATAAAGTAGAGCAGAACCTATGGAATGCTGTGTTTGATCGTTGGATTTGTTTATGTGGAGACTGCGACAGCTGGATGTTTGGGCTGTACGGGATGTAGGATGGACTGTTGTGGTGGTAGCTGCAATATACACCCAACAATTCTAGGGAGCAAAGTTGAGTTCTAAAGACAAAGCTTGTGTTCATAGAACTTCAGAACAGTGAGGTATGAATTACCTGAAATAACTATCTTCAATACTGCTGCGTTCAAGGAAACCGCATGTGTGGTTGCTCTCTGGTAGCAGCAGGGACCCAGCAGTTCTACAATATGTTTGCCCTTCTGTTTGGCACTTGACACCCGGCCCGGGTCGTGCCACCTGCAGTCCAGGCTCTGCGTTGCAGAGTGGAGCTGCCAGAGCTCAGCAAGGACTGCACGGGCACCAAAGGGGCCGGGGGAGGCTGGGGGGGGCAGGCTGCTGAGCTTGGCCGAGGGGAAAGGGGGATCTCACTGCTGTGCACTGCTCCTTCGTGAGAGGCTGTGGAGAAGGTGCAGTCAAACTGCTCAGAAATGAGAGGACAAGAGGTAAAGAACAGATAGCAAACAAGAAATTCATATGAGCTACGAGGGGAAAGCTCTTTGAGAGGATGGTTGGTGTTGGAACAGGGGCCCTGGAGGCAGTGGCACCTCTAGCTCAGATATCCAGAGGCTAGTTGTTAAAATACCATTGGTGGCAAAATCAAGTGCATAAATGTGGAACTAATTTCAAATTTATTATCTGGGCCTTTATTTTTATTTATTACAGGAGGAGTTTGCTTCTGCTTCCCAGGATGGGAAGCGAGATCAGATTGGTGATGGCAGAGAACAAGCTAGTTAAATGCTCTCTGAGCATCTTCTACTCCCACAAACTGTTAGCTTCATCCCAGTGACTGTGCACGAATATATCAGTGGATACCCCAGCTGTAGCTGCAAGGTTCTGTGTGTTATCACCTTGCAGTCTGGGCAGCTCTGGCATGCAGAAACTTTCAGCGATGAGCTTTGCAGTGTTGCTTGATTTATGTGCTCTGAAGCAATCTGTCTGCATAGTTTTGTTCCAGGTTACTAAGTTTTTAAAGCAGCTTTGGTTCTGTAGCAAGCATGCAGAAAGTTGCTCATTTTCTGAGCAGAGGGCAGTACGGTGTTCAACAGCTAACAGCCAGCAGTGAGGGATGGAACTTAATGCAGCTTGGTAGCAAAGGGAGGGATATTTCCTTTTATTCTACTGCTTTCCCAGCTAACGAAATTGTGTGCTGACTACAGTGCTTTAAAAGCAACTTCAGTCTGGACAGTCAAGCTTTTACATTTCAAAACTTCTTCATTGAAGGAGCAAAGGCTGTACAGATCAATTAGTATTGCTTTAGCTTACAGCAATAACTGATCAGTCTTCAAAGAGAAGAATCTTAAATAGGTGCATGGGGGAGGTTCTTCATAAAGGTGTTTCTTGGATAAGTCTGTTTATTAAGTCAAGGCAAACAAATACAGTTTAAGGACTTTTCAAATAGGAACTTGTAAAGGAGTTGGAATTAAGAGAGGGTATCGCTGATGATATTGAAGTACAATTAAGTATATATGATATTGTAAAATCATACTTTCCATATGCTTATACAAAGCCATGCATAGTTTTTGTGTTCCTCTTGCACATTTCTGTTGTGACAGTTGAGGTCAGGGGTAGATGTGTGAGGCCATGTGCCCAAGCTCTTGAGCCCTCTTCCCCCTCATCCCGTTGTGCAGCCAGCTTTCCTAGGAGGGTTTGTCAGTCCCACCAGAGATGTACGTTTACGCTCTGTACCTGGGTTAACCAGAGCACTGAAGCTATGTTCTTCATCCTTTTCTGCAAGGTGCCTGTGGCGTGGTCATGTGCAGTACGCCAGCATTCTTTGGAGTTCCTTTTATGCAAGGTGGAACTCATCACAAGAATTAGTTTGAAAAACACAGTATGTGGGGAGAACATACCTTTTTCTAGAAGGATTGTGTAGGGGTCAAGTAGCAGCTCAACTAGGAAATGTTAAAGCTGGATATCTGAAGGAATAGGGTCTCTGCTATAGCAATACTTGACTGTCAGCAGCCAGACTGGCTGCATCTAGATTTGGAACCAAGCCCTTTGCCAGGGCTTGATAACAGTAATGCCCCGATATTCTGTGGTGTGGTGGTGGCTTAAACCAGAGAGGGGAAATTGATGTTCAAGTCAGACCAGCCTTTTACACTGTACTTAAAAGAAATAAACTCTACTGGGAGTTATAAACAGATTAAGAAGAGTCTGAGTGTATTATAGCCCAAAGAATCCTACTGTTATTATAAAAATTGATGTTGCAAGATTGGCAGTAAAACTTTCTTAGTGCCTTGGTGCTGAGCTCCTACTAGCAGATAAGAAAACAAAGAGAATGAGGAGGAGGATTTTTTTTTTTTATGACGCATAACTGTTGCCAATGAGATTCATGGTTGCCATCAGAAAGGTAATTTTGCTTAATGGCTACAGATAAGCTACAGATTCAGACATACAGAAATGCTGCATTGAATTAGCATACCATCAGCATACCTTTCAGCCTCGCAGCTTTCCTCCCCAACAGCTGGTTAGCTATCCAAAGCGTTGCAGCAGCAAACTGGACCTTTCAAGGTTACAGCTCTTCATGCTTGGGTGACGCCATTCAGAAGAGCCTAAACACACAACAAATCAAAATCTGTGAAATGATGCGTGGCCTCATGCTTCTGCAGCTTTGAAAAAGTACATATAGATTTCCATTGTTCCATTCCAAAGAGCCCTTGAAGTATGTCAGGTATTTATAGCTTTGGATGTCTCACTTGTACATGCGGGCGTTAATGACTCACACCTTTTCCAAACAATTGAAGTGCTTCCTGAATAGCAGAGAAAACATTCCTTCCTCTGCCCAAGTACTGATTCACATTCTGATTCACATTTGTTTGTTGTCATGTGGCAAACACCATTTGGCATGTTGACTCCTAGATCTTAATTACCCTGCAGCAGTACTTCTCTCTTCATGGATCTTATTTCCTTTCCTCTTCCCAGCTGTGGCATGAAACAGCACCTAAATTAATCCCAAAATAGTAGCCTCCTTCTTCCTGCCATCTTCCTCCTCTCCCCAGCTGTGTGCTTCTGCTGCTTCCCTTGTCAGCAGCACCTGTGGGCCCTCCACCGAGCTCCATGCAACTTGCTAGAGCAACAAAAACCCAATCCAAGGGAGAGGGAAGGCGTTAGCAGTAGGGCTGCAGTTCAGAGTGGCTCAGTGAGGAGTCCTCCTCATGAACATCAGAACAGCACAAAGGAGGAGGGCAGAGCACACGTGCTGGTATAGCTGTCAGGAAACAGAGCTGAGAAAAGAGAGGGATGGGACACTGGTGCTCATGTGGCTGGACTAGTGTTTACCCAAGAAGAGAAGGCTGTGGGGGGACCTGATAGCATCCTTCCAGTACCTGAAAGGGCCTACAGGAAAGCTGGGGAGGGGCTTTTTACAAGGATAGATAATGACAGGACAAGGGGTAATGGTTATAAACTGGAAGAGGGCAGATTTAGACTAGATATAAGGAAGAAATTCTTCCCTGTGAGGGTGGTGAGACACTGGAACAGGTTGCCCAGAGAAGTTGTGGATGCCCCCTCCCTGGCAGTGTTCAAGGCCAGGCTGGATGGGGCTTTGGGCAGCCTGGCCTGCTGGGAGGTGTCCTTGCCCATGGCAGGGGGTTGGAACAAGATGGTCCCTCAGATCCCTTCCAACCTGAACCATTCTATGATTCTATGATAAGTCAAAATGTAAGGTTGTCAGCACCACCGAGGTGGCTGAAGGACGGTGAGGATGTCATGCCATACGTTGTCTTTGTCTCCCGAGCCACCTTGACGTTCCCATCAGTGTTATGCAATGTCTCGCCCCCTCATCTGTGCTGAAATACATCCACGGGGCTGCAGTGGAGAGCAGGGCATTGAAATGTTGTGTGTCTAGTACTGGGGTGGAGGGGCAGGAAGGAGGTCAGAGGTGGTGTCACAGCCTGTGTCACAGGTTGGCCGCACAGCTCTGGGTCAGCAGACCAGGGAGCAGCAGGATGCGGAGAGTTGGGTGTGGAGGTGACCATGTTCTAGGCTGAGTCTGTCACAAGAGAAAGTGTTATTTACCTGTGCTATCAGGTTTTGCTTGTACATCTCCAATGCTTTTATTTGGGTTAAAAGGAGACGTTTGAGACCGTTAGTCAGTAATTTGTTGCTTGAAAATGCAACGAAACGTTTGTAGGCTAAATGCAACATTTGTGACAAAACCTAGGATGTGGTTAAAGCTAAGTTACTCTCAGCATTTATGCTTAGTGAAACAGCATGCTTTGAATTTTAAGTCGTGTACTGTTGTTGTCTGTCCTCTGCTGAAGAATTTGTAGCGTGCAGGCTCAGATCTCCCCGAGAGGGCCCGCATTGCAGCGCTTGTGTTACCCAGCCACGCTTCGTTCTGCTCATTCCTCTGCCCCTCATTTATGCCTCTTCCTGTTCCTTCCTCCTTCCCTACACACTTGAACGCAGTCTGTTTCCCTCTCTTCCACGGAAGTCTACCACTGGTGCTTATTTGTTGTTCTCCCACCCCCAAACAACACAGATTAGTTTCCCCTTTTGGTGATTTTTGCTGTTGCCTAATTGCAGTCACGTCTCATTTCTGCGTCATGATTTCCACAAGTTAAATATTTCAAATTTTAACAGGCAATCAATCCTATAGGCAGTTTTGCAAAATAATCTAGCAAAAACACTGGTAGGAAACTAGCAATCTTCCTCTGCCCAAAATAAACTAATATACAAACCCAAATTTCCCCACCACATCCCGCACAAATGTCTATCTTCACACACAAATACAAATATTTGAAATATTATGAGATGCCTGTGGGCTCTTTAAATGAAATGACCTTCTTTTGCTATCCCAGGTTTTAAAGAAAAAATAATTTGAAACCCAGAAAGCTTCCCCTGAAGTAGTCTAACTAGACCACACAGGCTGCAGCGTGTGTGTTAGGAGGACAGTGAAGGGTTGTGCTGTAATAGAGCTCATTAGAGAAATCTGGAGGGAAGCCATGTATAGACAAGGCAGATGAGGAGCATGACAACTGGAAGCTGTTTCTTTGTCATCCTTCTCTACAGCATTCGAAAGAAATTGCACTAATATTCCTCCTACCTCCAAGTCGTGCCTTTAGGGAGCCGTTACGTTCCCTCCTTTCTTTGCACAGAGGCTAAATTTATCATTTTGTAACCAAGTGGTGCTAATGCAAGAAAAAACATCTGCTTTTTAACGCTGGAAAACGCGAGCAGAATTTGTTTTCCGAGTGTATTGCAGATGGTGTTCCAGCTTTGGAAAAGTCATTTTTGTTTAGGTTTTGGAGGCTTGAAGTAATGCTCTCTGTTATTCAGAATTTTAGGAGTTTTCTCTTCGTGCCATGGGAATGTGACAAAATGTCTGAAAAATGCCTGAATGAAAAATACCTTCTCACTTGTGCTTACCTACTGCATATAAGAAACAAAAGCAAATCTTGTCCAATGAACTGATTGTAATCTGTCTCAGAAGCTGCCTCTCTCCCCGCTACCCAGTCCTTGAGGTTTTGATCATCTTTATAGTGTTTGGAGTGGTTCTTTTCCTATCTGGGGAGCTGCCGCTTGGTGCACGTGATGGGTCGTCTCTCTGGTTTTGCATTAGTAATGAAAATGGGAACAGAAGCCTGTCTGCTTCCCGTCAGGTTCTCACAGGAAGCGTTGTCTGAGGAGCATCTTGGCAGGATTATTTAGCTATTTCATTTTGATATGCCAAAAATGTTTACTACGTGTTAACAGATTAAATTAGCCCATGTTAATAAACGTCTGCTGACATATAATGCGTTGCAACAGGAGTGTTTTGGTCACTGCGTTTTTCTTGTTTCCTTCCTGGGTTGTTACACATGCATGAAATAAAAGGGGTTGTCCTATATACACGTTGATCACTTCAGATGTCCTTTTCCATTTGCCCACAAGTTCAACTGAGCAGAGATGGACTTGGTGACTTTGTTTTCCTCTTGACTCAATGCAAGCTCATACTCTAGAAATTCTAGTTAAACAGACAGGGGTACACAGGGAAAAAAGAAAAAAAAAAAAAAAGAAAAACAAAAATCCTGAAATGCTTTCTCTTGTGACTACACATTTCAACTTTTGTGAGAGCCTTAAGAAAAAGGGCTACAAAATTTCTCCCCCCCAAAAAATATTTCCTTTGGGTACTTCCTGCTGATCTTTGGATTTCGCTCCGAGAACCGCTCGAATCTGATCTTCAGGAACTGGAACCAGACTTCTTAAGGTGTGTACAAGAGACAAGCTCTTGTCAGGGTAAGAAAATAACTTATTCTTCTATTCAGGATGAGGTAACGCAAAATTGAAATGAAAACAATATGTGTGAGTGTTTTATTTTGTGTGACTTTTACTCTGTGTGGCATAGCGAGTGAAGGGGGAGTTAATAAGGTAATTCCGTGACAATTTATTAGGCACGTGGTCTGTAAATCGAGCAGATATTCTTCTGCAGATTGATTATATGCTAAATAAGCTGGGATGATTCAAAACATACCCTGATTGCTACCACAGGCTTAGAATAATTGTTGCAGAAATGCATGCTTCGACCAACCGCGTAACAAACTTGATTGTGTTCGATATCCACGCACCGCATGTCAATAAATCTCATATAAAATCAGCCCAGGTATCCCATGGCTCACACAGGAATGGGTCTGCTATCTATTCAGATGGAACCTTTGTGATGTTGATTGTTCTTCTGGGACTTGCTGGAAGTGGAAGGGCTTGAGGTCACTGGAAAAATTTGAATGTTGGGTTGGAAAGATAAGAACTGGGTGGAAATACGAGTCTATTTGTTCATGTTGGGAAAAGGTGGACAGAAGCTTTGGCAGTGGGAAATGTCAGTTCTGTGACCAAAGTGACTCACAAAAACACATTCATTTCCAGAGCTACTTTTCCCCAAGAGAGCTGAAATGTATTTTATTGAAATTTTGAGCTTTGAAGGGCTTTTGTGTGGTGGCATTGCTTGACATATGAGCAAAAAACTGAAAAATGCTTTGGAATATCTCATTTCATTGAGAAGGACTTAGTCATCTCAGTTTGGGGCAAAAAAACCAAGTTCTTGGAAAACTGGAATTTTTATTTTTAACTATCTCTGTGAGGAGAAAGCTTAATTCCCAATAGACTTGTCCTTCTGTCCCTCAGCCCCTCGTTGTGATGGTGCCTGCTGCAACGCCCGCATCCCTCCCTCCATCCCTCGTGTCCTTACGGTCACCTACCAAGGACGAGGCAGCAGGCTCCGGCATCTGGCTGGCTGATTGCTGAACTCTGCCAGGTCTTCTGCAACAGCTGGCTTGGCTCTAACTGCTGACACTTCTTTACAAAACCTGCAGAGTTTAAGGTACATGCAGCCCTGCCCCTCCTTTTGTTTTGATAGTTGTTATGGGAGGAAACATAGCAACAAACTTGACTCTCTGAGATTACCAATGTGGACACAGCCAAAAAAAGTGGAGGGATGAACCCTTCAACCAAATGGACAGATTTCAGGCTTCCTTCTTAGATGGTACATCTGTACCTTAAAGAAATGTTCTCACATCCCTTTGGTTTCTGTCCCTCATTTGTTATGAAAGTGCTGCTTAGGTGGGTTGGCACAGAGTGGTTTTGGCTCTGCTGTCTCCACTAACTGGCATTTCATCTTGCCATGGGTTGCTCAGGTCTCAGCATTCTCTTGCTGTGCTAAATAATTTAGATTAGTGTACTGAGCACTTGCTCAGTATGTTTTAGGGACAGACTAATATGCATTTTGCTGTGTGGCTCATAAAAAGTGTCTAAGTTGCTGCCAAGGTAGATGAGGGACATAAAAAGATTGTATCCTTCTGTTTCTTGTTCAAGTCCCTACTTACTGTTCCTTGCAATTGACTTTTACAGTTGCAGTGTACGAAACACTGTCTTGTCCTCTTGAATGTCAGTAGGCGTTTTCTCCCTGGGGTCAATATGAAGACAATTAAAATATTAAATGTACAACCTGTAGTTCATATTCTGCTGTTTTTCTTCTCTAGCCTCTTTGAGAAAATGCATTTTATGGGTCTTGAGTGGATGCTAAAATGGTAATAGTGAATGAATAGTTTGTTTTTTGAACCTCACTGTAAAATCAACTTTGCCCTCTTGCAGTCCAGTACTTCTTCCCCACTTGCTCTTCAAGGTGATTTTTTCCTTCCTTGTGATATAGTCAGAAGTTCTCCTGTGGACCATGTCCATCTACGGTCTTCGTTACCTTCAACAGCCATCCTCCGCGTCCTGCAGGGCACACTTCAGGTAGCACATTTTAGATAACAGCTAACACAAACCCCAATCTCTGTTGAAGTAGGAGCTTGAACACAGCAATTGTACATTTGTTTTTTGCCTCTAGTGGGCATTTTCACTAGGAATATCGGTAATGATGGAACTACCTAGCATGCAAATCAAAACTGAGTAAAATCAAATCTTTCACAGATCAAATACCTTTTTGATTTTCATGTTTTCCTGGCTTTACCACTTGTTAATGCTTACACACTGATGGTTTGCCCCAGAAAGGTTTCATGCTGTGCAGAGAGGCAGAGGACACCAACTGTGCTCTTTTTGCTGTACCAGTACAGGATTCCCTATGAGCTTGCCCAAATACATTCTGACAGGGAAATAAATGGTTAATGTATAGAGTGACAATTTAAACAAAACATTGATGACTTGCTAAGAATCTCCTCTTGAGACGGTAGCACTTCTGTGTTCCAGGAAGAGCTGTAGGATGTTGGTTGCTGCCGTGCTTCTGCTCCTTGCTCTGGAAGTGCTAAGAAAATGCTGCTGGGTTGTGGCAGCATGCCTCAGTTTTATAAGGGATGCCCTGCTTAAGGGAATAAGCATTAGTCAGCCTTAAGGTTTATTTGTAGAGGTTTGAATTCAGGAAATGGCATTGTTATGCAAGACTTGGAGCAGCTGAAAGGAAAGGAGATTAATATGCTAAGGCCTGGACGGGGAAGCTGGGCTGGGGGATTTTGTTAGCTCAGGCTAACTGATTTTCATATTGAAGGGAGCAACTTTCTGTAAAACTTTGTCATTTCTTTTTTGGGAACAGAACAGGGATTCAGAATCAAAAAAGAAATGTTGGCGTATATAAACTAAAGATGCTTTTATTTTTTGTGAAGAATTTTTTTCCACTTATTCAGAAGATCTGGGCTTGCTTGGGTCCTCATGTTTCTTTCCAGGGACTCGTTGAAATGGATGCACAAGCACTATCGGATCATTTTATTCAGCTACATGATTAACAAAATGGAAAGATTGAGTGATTAAGCAATGAAACTGTAACTGTCCCTCAGGAACACCTCGGCAGTTGTGGCTCAGAGCATTTCCTATCTGATTTCAGTGCTTTCCTCAAGAGAGGAGAGGAGTAGCAGCGCAAAGTGTGCGTCTGCAGATAGAAAAGCTCCAGCATTTGCAGGAGCTTACGTGATGTATTGTGTTTAAAATGCACAACTTAACAGATAGGTGGTATATATTTAGTGACTTTGTTGCTGGGTACAGTGACTGCACATCAGAAACGTAGAAAACATCAAGGTTTTGTAAGGTTTTGTGCTCTATCACAAATTACCATACAAAATCTCTGTATAAAAGATCCAGATAAAGGTTGTCAGTAACTTAACGAAGGAAATATCTAATGAAATGTAGCATTTAAAATGCCTGAAAGACAGTTGAAAGAGTAATTGGTACACCATCTTTGTCATCTGTCTGAAGGAAAGCACGAAAGTCTTCCCTTTGAGGATCACTCATTTCCTGTATTCTGCACACACTTACTGAGTTCATTTCTGTGCTGTAACTTTCAAGGACAATGAATGTGCATACTGAACCTTCTGTTCTCCTGCATTTCGAGTGCAAGAGGGGCTTTCTGGCATTCTTAACCTGGCAGTTTCTAGAGGACAATGGAAAGCATCGTGACCTCTGCAGCTGACACAGCAGCATATTAGTGGCTTTTGAAATCCCTGACCTGTGACACCGTGCATAGGCTGTAGTCAAAATACCCGGAGCCATTATGAATGGGAAAGTTGTTCTAAAGCTTTTAGTGTCTGAGATGAGAGTGCAACATCTGAAAAATGAGATTCGTACCTGCATAAATCCCTTCTGATGTGTGCAAGCAAGGAAGGTAAAATATTAAATACTCTGGTGCGTGCCCATACACTCCTCCAAGTAAGTGTACATGGTATGTGTATTTGTTAATTACATTACAGCACAAAAGAGCTAGCACATATGACCCATTACTGTGTGCTAGGAAGAGCCTGACAGGTCCACGTTGTCTGTAAGATTCTAAATCAAAAGTTTTATAAAGGGATGTGCAAAACCAAATTACTGTGGAGTGAGACTTTGAAGTAAATAAAACTTTAGGAAATACTCTTCTGGAAAATTCGGGATAACATACTTGTGATGTGATTTTCACATGCTCAAATATGAGTCTTTGAAATATTACCGTAGATCATCTGTAACTTGCTAGAATCTACATAACAGATCTTTGAAGATGGCAGTCTGGGGGGAAAAAAACAAATGGGTAAATGCAGCTTGTGTAAGAAGCCAAATTAAAAAGGAGCATTTGAGAATTGGCACTCCAAGAAGAGCAAGAATGTTTCTCGCCCACTCAAACTTCATTGCTACTAAATAATACTTCTCAGCTTTCTACTGTTCCTCCTTCGGGGGTGTGTGTGTGTTTCTTTTGGCAGGTAGGTTCACTGGAAAGCTGGGGATGGTTTGGTTACTTTGGAAGAGCTGAAGCTGCTAACGAAGATAGGAATTTCTGTTCAGAACAGAAAGCTGATCATAATGCTCCCTTTGGAGACGGAACGGTTGTCAAAAATTCTGTTCTGATGGCTGGAAAAAGCATTTTTGTGTGCAGAAAGTGTTTGGATGTTGAAACAGAAGTATGCTGTGAGCTGAATACTTACCCAGATAAATTGTGACAAAGGGTTGTATTCGACCCAGAGTTATACCTACCAAAATCTTGACTCTTGCTGGCTTGCAATTAGTTGGTCTGAATTTAATTAGGTTTAAGTGGATACACTCTAGTTGGAAAAGAAAATTTGAGAAGACACTGCCCATCCATTAATCCCCGTGTCCTGTCTGAAGAGAACATCCAGTGCAAAATGTCAGTCAAAAGCAGCTGTTTGCAGGAAGGCACCATATGCTGCTAGTTAATGTAAAGATGCTGCTGTTGTACGTTCAACTTCTTGGGGTAGGTTTATTGTATTTTTGATACAGTGCATGTAAGGATTGAAATATGTATGCCCATGCATGCTGCAGTGCACTTTGGCACTAAAGCATTTGATTTTCTGCTATGTTGAAGAGTAGCAATGTGTGTTCTGGAGCTCCTGTTTGTTGGCTGTGCTGCTTTCTATAGTATTCAAGTAGGGCCTTTGCAAAGCTGTGTAGCAATTCCAGGTGGTATCCTGTTCTTCTAAGAGCTCAAAAAGAGCAAGATTGGAGATGAACTACCATACTGTGCCTTTTCTGTAAATAATTCCATTTCCTTGCTTTAAGCCCATGCCTTTCTAGAAAACTGTGCTATGCAAGCTATTCTTCATTGCTTATGCTAGCATGCTGTCTTGTAGAGAGAAAACTGTGCCCCCAAGGTTTTATTCTACTAGTTTGCTGACAAACATTTTGATTGGTGAAGGTTTTAAAAAGTTGGTTTAGAAATTGAATGGTGACATTAGAAAGTATACTTAAATAATAAAATCAAAAAAGACGAAACAAAAACAAGCAAACAAAACTCAAAAAAAAAAAAAAAAGAAAACCTCCATGAGTACTGTTCTTTTGATAGTCTTGTACAGGAATGGTATGAACTATTTTAAGGAATTTTTAATTATCCCTTCCTTGTTTTATTTTGTTTATTCTGTTCTATGGTCTTTAAGCGGCGTTCCCGCCCCACATACTTCTAGCCCCAAAATGTTATCGAATAACCTTATCAGTGAAATGCTGGTTGTGTTCTGGTTATGGCAGGCTGTTCATAAGCCTTGTGTAGAAGGTAAGTATTAGCATGGTAAGGGAGAACTTCAGGAAAGAGCCAGTGTCAGATGCATGTCCTTGAAAAGGCAACAGGGTGCTATGGCTCACTGCTTGTAATACAAAGTGATTTGTTTAAAGGAGGTATTTTATAAAAAGGGAATTGTAATTAAGGAAATTGCATGTTCTTTAGTTACTGTTCTTCCAGAACAATCTACTAAAATGAGGTTCTGTGTCTTGCTTTTTGTAGCAATGTAACAGGCATCGGCTCTAAAGCACATCTGTGTTTGTTTTAAGCGAACTGGTATTGTGGGTAATGAAGGGAAAGTACTGCGGTTTATATAAAGGATATAGGACTGCTCCCTTCCAAGGGAGGGCTGTGGAGATGGCGAAGGGTCAGTCTGGAGGGGAAGAAGTGAGGAACAGCTGAGATCCCATGATTTGTTTTGCCCAGAGCAGAGAAGGCTGAGGGGAGGCCTCATGGCCTGCAGCCCCTCATGGCCTACGATTCCTCATGGCCTGCAGCCCCTTCATGGCGGCCTGCAGCCCCTCATGGCCTACGATTCCTCATGGCCTGCAGCCCCCTCACAGGGAGCAGAGGGGCAGCACTGAGCTCTGCTCTCTGGGGACAGTGACAGGGCCTGAGGGAATGGCGTGGAGCTGTCAGGGGAGGGTTAGGTGGGAGCTCTGCCCCACAGGGCAGTGCCACGGCCCCGCAGCGCCAGAGCTCAGGGAGCATTGGGACACCACTCTCAGACATAGGGTTTGGGCGATGGTGTGCGGGGAGCCAGGAGTTCGACTTGGTGATCCTTGTGGGTCCCTTCTGACTTGGGACGTTCTATGATTCTATATACAACGCATGGTAAAAAATCACTTCCCAAGACCTATGGGAATCTGAAGCATGTGATCAGTCTAAATGGAGCAAGAAGAGGTGGAACACCTGCAGCTCCCTGGCTGCTGTTCCCAGCCCTGCCTGACACAGCCAGTGCGAGAAGATGGTGCAGGTGGGTGCTCCAGGCAGCTGCTGCTGCAGCTAGGTTATCTCATTTAGGACTTCAAATAGAAGGAAGAACATCGTTGTTCTACAGATGAGTAAGGGATCTGATGTGAGCAGAGATCTAAGCAGATAACATTCTCAGTAGGATAGTCCTCGCTGCTAGGGGTTTGCTCACAGGTAAAAGCAATTCTTGGTTGTGCTAGGTGATCTTTAAAGGTCCCTTTCAACCCAAACCGTTCTGTGATGCTGTGATTCTAGAGTAGTAAGGTAGTTCGTAGCAGGAGGCACCAAGAAAAGGTAAATGACATTTGTTTTCTTTTCTGATGGTGGTGGGTTTTTTATTTTGTTTTTTGATCTAGATTGTGGAGTTTGTTTAGAAAACACCCTAGCTTTGTCCAAAACTGGTGGGAGAAGAGAGGGATTATATTGAGCTGCTGCCTAATAACGTTTCCAAATACTCTTGCTAATTGCTGTGTTGCTGATTTTGTAACCAGTGGTTGGAATAGGGATCATCCCCATGGCCAGGTACAGAATTTGAGGCAATGTGTTTGGTCAGTTGTGTGTTCAGCCCCAGTGCAAGTGCACATGATAACTTTTCCTTTCACCTGCTTCCCTGTACTGTACTGCCAAAGTCAGTATTTCATGCTGAATATGAATTCTGTCTCAGAGCATGCTTAACACATTAGGGTGAACATATGTAGGATGCTTATATATTATACTGTGCACAGCCAGAACAGACCTAGATATTGTCTGTGTAATATATCAAATCGTAAAAAACCTTTAGCATCTGCAATATTGAACAATTTTCAAACCTTTTGTTATAATTTTCAAGAGCGCAAGTTTCCTAAGGTCCCTGCTGTTTAGTCTCTAAGATGGTCTTTTTAAGGTGGGTAGCCTATTCCACAGAAGAACACTGAGAATATTTTATTGACTGGTAAATCCTAATGGCTTCTGAAATGCGGTACTTTGATTTGGTTTGGAAATCTGAGTAGATGTCAAATTCTGTTTTCTTATCTTTTGGGATAAGATGGAGTCTTCTGAATTATTGAGGAGTATGCTCTCATGTTCCAGCCCAGACCCCGAATGGGCACTGTATGCTAAAAGCTACTCATTAGTAGGTAAACTGATAGCTGAATGCATCTATTATTGATGACTTAGTGGGAGTTTCCCTGTCTGAAAAAGGGAGGTAGGCTGACAGAAGTAGTTTGCATGGAAACATGATGTTAGAGGACTTGCCATTTTGTGCATTTATTTCTGGAAATGGGGATATCTGCCTCGGGGCACCCTGCATAAGAAGCTACTGATGGCAAATAGTTTGCATCTGGTCTTGCTGCCTTCACAGAGGCAAGAGATTTTTATTATAACTCTGGTATATGTCAAAGCGTGTTCCTGTAAAAGCAGTGCCATTTGATTTAGCCTATCTTCATCCATATGCTGTAATTTCTATTTATTTACCATACAGAAACTGGCTGTTACGCAGAGCTAAAGCAACAAAGCCAACGAGAGCCCTAGATCTCAGTATGGCTGCTGTAGCATCCCAGATATTACCCAAATCCACTTCAAAAGCTTTATGGCCAGCCGTAAGGCAGAGGCAGCAGGCATTATTCTGACTGAACTCAACTCCAGGAGTCTGAATTGGCTCTTGAAGACCGATTGAGACAAAATTTCATGTACCCATTAAGAGACTATATCACTAGTAGGGTAATTTTTCTGCGTATATATGGATTTAAAATACACTTTATGAAAATAGATCAGTACCAGAATGCTAGTTCCCTTTCGGATGTGGCTCGCGCAGGGTGATTAGTGACTGCTGACAGCCTATCTCCATTTAAACCCATCTAAATCTGGATTGCCCGAGTCCTGTTCCACGGCAGGTCGTGCACTGCTCCCAGCCCTCAGCCACATGCTCCTTGCAGCAGCCCTTGCAGGTTTCCAGCCTGATCAGCCCCGAGTGCCTCCCTGGGGCTCATGCCAACACCCGGGCAGTCAGCAAGGGGCAGAAGCTCAGGAGCAGCGCCATGGGTAGGGCCGTGCCAGCCCGGATCGAGATCCATCAAAGATGTTGCGGAGACACGCCCGTGAGACATTACTCATGTGGAGCACGTTATTGTTAGGTTTCCGCTGAGATTGGAAGCTTCTAGCTGAAACGGATTTTAAATTAAGCAGAGAATTTGCGAAACAATAGAACAGAGGAAAAACTATAGCATGAGTCATAAGCATGGAACCTTCCACGGCCATATACTTCTGACGGCTGAAATCCCGTGGATTAGGTGAAAGAACAACTGTAGTTCCCAGCATGTAATCACCTCCTGTGCCCATTGTAGTTGGTCAGATAAAAGAACCAGTTGAGTCATCAAACCTTAGTGTTGGGATAAAACTCTGCAGTTTATAACCACTTTCCCTGACAACACAGCTTGGAAGTGTTGCTAAATTAATGTGCTAAGCATATTAAAAAAAATGCAAAAAAGACCCCCCATATATCACGTAAAAAGTTAACGGTGTAATGAACGGTAAAGTAGAGGGAGAAGGAGGGTGCAACATAAAAATGTCAGGTGAACCAGTGGACTCATTTCAATAGAACATTGGTAGGGACACAAGACCTGCAGGCTGTCTGCACTGGCTAGAGGGAACTGCCAGGGTCAAGCTCTGAGGTGTATAAATAATCCATTCATAGGCCAAAATTATAGAAGGTTTAACAGACTGTGTAATGAAATTTAAAAAAAAAAAAAAAGGCAGTAAGGGGAATCAGTCACAACCCTGGCATGGCTACTAGAATAAAATCAGAATCAGGGGAAACTGATTGGTTTTTAGTTGAATGTGAGAGTATATCCCAGTCTGCTGATTACAGTTTGAAACAGGAGTGTTCTTAGTTATTGTAGCATGATCATACCTAATGTAAAACGGACATAAATCTTTATTTTAGCTATTCCTTTTTTGACCACTTTGACATTTAAGGACAGAATCATAGGAAGACAAATACTTCTTAAAGGCTGCAAAGTGGCAGGAGGTATCTGGTAGCTGTGGGGCAGTTCTGTAGATCTTACCCTGGGTAAGACACCTGGCTGTCCCCATCATCCTGCCTGGAGGACTGCTGGAAACTTGGGAAACCCTTCCATTCACAGAACTTGACTTCAGCTGGTGTGTAATGGCATCGAGTGACGAGTTTGTTGCTTGCTGCAGCAGCTGCCAGAATGTTGCTTAGCTCTTCTGTAACTCATCAAGCAGGCACTGTGGCATCCTTGAGAGCGTAATTAGAAACACCAAAGCGGAAATGAAATACTGAATTCCACCCGTGTCCCTCTTCCAGGAGCACTTGTAGTTCTAAATTGAGGCATTTTCTTAAACTCTTATATTTAACTTGGTTGGTATTTCTTTAGAGGCTCAGCAATGACATTGTTCACAAAAGGAACTTTCATCTTCGCATGTTGGAGAGGGTGATATGGTGACCTTGGAATTAAATTGAAGCAAATCACAGCTAGAATTGCGTATATGGTGGCACTGCAGCTGGGTAAGGGCAACCTTCCTTTCCTTGCTGGTCATTCATTTCCACTTCTGCAGCACCTCCTGCCTTGTGCCAGCTCGTGTGTTTGTGCAGCCACGTGGTGAACCAGCTCAGGGAAGGGATTCAGCTGGAGAAGGAAAACCCTGCCAAAAATGACCAGCTGCCAGCTGAAAGCTCTGCTGTCTTGGTTAGAGTGGCATAGAAGCAAAGAGCTGGGGGAGAAAAGGTAGGAGTGCTAAAGCTTATTCTTCTGCTGAACAAGTAATAGTGGAGCCAAAGCCTAGAAACTGAGGTTTTGCCTAAAAGTAAGAGAAATGTAAATTTAACACAGAGGTACGTGAGCAAGTTTAATTGAAAATACTTGCCACTTCTTAGTGAGTTTTCTGGAGTTTATTTGAAATCCATGTGTTGGTGTAGCCCAGGTCAATTCCTTACTTAGTTAAATTAAAGCAATGAAGTATTCTTGAGTAAACAAAGCACGCTCATGCCAAGGATGCTGATGAGGCTTGGGCAGACTTCTTGATTGCTCAAGTTTCCTTCAATGAATCAAGGTTTCCAGATGCAATTCCTGAAAGCCAGTAGATGTGCCTTTTTCAGGAGCACCACAGAAGTCAAGACGTGAAGTACGGTGCATGGGTCAGTGCTGAACCCGGTGCGTGCTGTGGTTGGCCAACAAGTGTACCACCGGGTTTTCACTGTTCATATTTCTGAGCATGTTGCTCCATTGACTCAGCTTTGGGTCTACTAGAGCAAACAAGGAAGAGCAGGAGGATTGCTTACACTTGAAATATTTGCTATCAGTTTTTCCAGTTCTATTTCATTTCTCTCTAATGCTAGAGACAAACTTGCAAGCCCGCAGTTAAGTATGGTGTGGCTTGCAGATAATAGTGATAGGGTTAAGATAGATGTGGCAACTTGAGAAATAGTCTCGATGTGAAGTTATCTGTGAGGACACCATCCAGCCTAGCAGCTCGCTGCTGCTAAGGAAGTTCCTGAGCCCTCTGCCCTTCCCCTTCTTCCCCACCCAGGTTGGTGCTAGCACCCTGGAGCTTTGTCAGCTGATTTAACTCACTAACTAGGCAGAAAATGAACCTGGCAGAAGTGGAGAGCTGCCTGCTGTGTTAGTGAGCTGCTGAGCAGGGAAGAGGAAGCAGAACCACAAGGCTGACGGCACAGGCAGGGAAGTGAGTGAATCTTGTCTTTCATCTGGAATTGTTGAGCAACTTTGCTCCCAGTGCAGGCAACACAGGTAAGGAGCGTTGCTTGTACCATTATGTGTTGGTGTAAGGTATCTGACTGTAGACTTTTTGTTACAAAGGCTGTCTTCTGTTTCGTGTCACCTGCAACACTCAGTCAAAGCTAAGACTCTGTTAGTCCTAAAGTTACTGCCACTGGGTGATTTTTGTAGTGTAACTCATGGTAAGAATTGGGGAAAATGTATTAGTGTGTTGTGCTAAGGAAGAGCCCCATTAAGGCTGCAGTCAACTTCTTCTGAAGCAAGAAGGCAGGCTGAGATGTGTACTAGTATGTCAGAGAACTCAAGTTCCAGGTAACCAGTGAAACCTAAAACAAGGGTGCTCAATTTGAATTTTTGTTCAGTAACAGGGTAGAAGAAGCAGGTGTGATTTTTACAGACTATTTCTTTTGCCTTCATTCTGCATGCCAAGTAATGCAATCCACTGTTCAGCAAGCTGCTTTAGCTCGAGAGAAGAAGAAATCTCCTCGTGGGAACTGCCCTGTGCTGTGAGAGGAGAGCAGGACAGCTCCAGAGCTAGGGGTGTGCTGGGCAGGCAGCAGCTGGGTGCTGTGCCCCTGTGCCTGGGTGGTGGGGGCTGCTTGGCACTCAGGTCTTCAGGGCTGAGAGGCCGGTGCCCAAACTGCTGCCCGGCAGCTGGTATCCAGGCCTTGTGCTAAACCAGATCTGGGAACTGGTTTGGGTTTTAAATCCCCATTTAAACAAAGAAAAATTTGTGGATATTCATGACACATCTCCATTCTGTTTGCACCTTTGACTGTTATGTGCTGCAGGAGTGGTCTCCGTGCATTAGCAGCATACAAAACAGTAGCTCAAGGACTTTCTGCTAGAAGGGAGAAAGACTCTCATGCACATCCTTGATGCTTTTGGCAGTTTTTACATGAAGCATAAGCCATTAGTTTAAGCTTGGCTTCTCAAACTCACAAGCAGGAATTTGTGATTGGCAATGAAGATGAGTAGCTTTGTCAAGTCCGCTCCTGGGAGCGGTATTTTTATGGGGAGCCTGTTGTGGTGGCATTAGCTGTCATGGCTTCTGTCTTCTGCCTTTCCTCTCTGGTGGAGATCCAAGCTACAGTCAGCTTTATTACTTGCAAGCACTGTTAGGGCCAACAATTTTTCTGTTGTTTTTTGCTCTGTTGCTTTGCTACGGGAGAGGTTCTCAAACAGCAGTCGCTAAAAATGGCATGAAGCTGCTTTTTTAAATGCCAGATTTGAGTGAATGAGGCTGTCTCCATGACACTAAGTGGTCTGTCATCATTTTCAGACCAAAAAGTTGAGGGAACAATCCTATCCAGGTCAGGTTCCCTCTCAGCCCTCTGGCGTGGAGGAAAACGCTGACAAGCGTGATGCTTCTATTCAGCATGCGTGCAGAGATAAAAGAGCTTCACTTTGATGTGCACAGACAGATCTTTAACTGTCTTCCTCAAAGGTAGGTGAATAATCAGTTTGCTTCCCTCACATAAGGAAAATCACATCCGAATTTGTTAAGTTGCAAAGGGAAGGAGGATTTATGGTTACCTTAGTGAACAGGCGAAAACAGTTTACAGATCTGAAGTAGTTATTTTCACAATGGTATGCACTTTCCTGTCTGCATAAATTCTGTGCAGTGCTCCACGTTGTGTGTGGAAACAAGTCTGAGCATAAAAGAAATTATTCTTTCAGCCACACTTCTCAGCACTGAGCAAACAAATGCATTTATCCAAAAAAGATGAAGGGAGGGAAGTCTGCGTGAATCCAATCAGAGCTGTTACACTGCAGCAACACGAAAACACTGGTATTTAAAATAAAGGGTCGGAACAAATCCCTATCAGTTAGTGCTGGACTATTTGAGTTTCCCTCAGATTTAAAAGAAAAAAGGCAGAAAGGATTTAAACCATCTCAATTCACACGAAAATGATCTGCAGATGGGATTTGAGGGAGTAATAGCCATCAGATTGCAGTGGGAGAATCATGCCAGGCCAGCAGCTCTGATCTTGATGCATTTATGCAGAATGGGCAGCAGAGAGATGTGAAGAATTCCCCACTGCAAACTTTGCAGAGCACCAGCATAATACGCTCATTTTATTTCCACTTGCTGCCAAGGTACTGCAGCTGCTTGTGGCAATATTACATGTATGAAGTCGTGTTGAAATCTTTACTGTATCTATATCAGAAGAATGTTACATAGTGTGTTAATATTAGTGTGTTCTCCCATCTGTGTGCATATTTTCAAGTACATTCATATGTGAAAAAACAAGCGTTTCCTCTGGTCTTGCTCTGCTTTGTTGTAGGTATAACACCCCTTACCTAGTTCCAGGAGTCTTGAAATGTGTTTGGTAAATACTGGATTTTATCAACATGTCATATAGTCTATTAAGATGGCAGAAATGGAGATTTTCAGAACATCATAATTTTACCTATTTGGAGGGATTTTATCAGAACAACAACAACAAAAAAAAACACAGCCACCAGAATTCAATTATAAGTTGAATTCCTAAGCCAGAGAGCTCAGCTGTGACATGGTACCACTGGGAATAATTTTTTTGTTGTTTGTTTTAAAAAAAGAAAACCCTCCCCTATCTTACTCATGGGAAAATCTGAGATCTATTTGCTGCAGCTTAATGGAGGGAGGGGTGGGGGGACCTAAGGCTGAATAGCTGCCTGTGGTAACAGTGCAAGGAAATGATTATCAGTGAATCATAGAATCACTGGGTTGGAAAGGACCTACAAGATCACCCAGTCCAACCGTCCTCCTACCACCAGTATTTCCCACTAACCCCTGTCCCTTAGCACCTCCTAAGAGCTTGTAACAGGTGTTGGGCAGGCTACAGGAATTTAAATATTCTAGTGAATGACACTTGCAGTAGTTCATATTAAATAATGCAAGCTAACATTTTTAATTCAACATAGAGAATTTATGATCACATTTTTGATCTGACAAGATATATCCTGTGCTATCACATAGAATACACTGTGTGCATGTGTGTCTCTGTCTTTTTTCCGTCTCTTTTAAATAGATTCTTTGGTGTTTGAGATACTGGAGGCTAGAAGTCAGTAGTTTCTCTAAAAGCTTAACAGGGTATGTTTTGTAGCAGCAAATGAGCAATATCAGTCTCTGGAAACACCGCAGTTCTTGCACTCAAACTTGACCTTGCACAGAGGCTTACAAAAGAGGAAAATTCTGAGTGTGTATGCAGCGCTTGTTGTGAGTATATCTTGAGGCATTTTCTTGATAGAAGATGTTTACCCCGAGGGGATTGTGCTTGTGACCTTCCCTGACCTCAGCTGGAGCTCAGGCCATGCTGTTAGCAGAGTGCTGGCAGCATGCCGATGCCTGCGGGCTCGCTGGAGCCCAGAGCTGCAGCCCTGCCTGGAATGGGCCCCTGCCACCCGAGGGCATCCCGTGCCCACAGGAGCCTTGGCTGTGGGGCTGGCCAGGGGAGAGCAGAGCGTGTTCTCCAGTGTTCTGCAAGCGCTTTGTGCTTTTGGAAGTGAATGGTAAAGATCCCACTTGCTTTTCATGATTGGAAAATGATAAAAGTGGGTTCCAAGAATGAGGCTTCCAACTTGAACATCACCAGCAGCCGTTCTTCAGCCTCCTCTGCCACCACTCAACGTCCATTTCTTTGCTATTTGTTTTACTGCCATTATTTTGTTCCTTCCTAAATCTAAATAAAATTATAGTACAAGGGATGTTATTAGTGTACAGCCTCTAGCGCAGTTCTGTGTACGTATAGATGGAGTGCAAGGTTACAGAGTGCAGTGAAATGCTCACTGGAGGGAGAAATAGCACCCCGTAAATTACTTGGGCTCTGTAAAACGTGATAAAGGCAGAGAAAAAATAATTTGATTTTGACTACAAATCTTACAGAGTTCTTTCCTATTTTAAATATTTTCTGAGAGTGGGGGTTGTGACACTTGAAGCTGGAAGATTGGATGATTGTGTAATAGAAATCAAATCGTAATGGCTTAGGGAAAAGTAAATAGAGGTGATACGCAAGAGTAAGTTTCTTATCAGTTTTCTTTCTTTCTGCAGCCAGAGCCTGGCAGCTCAAAGCATGCACAATAAGGTACTTCAGACAAAGCTGCTCAGCTGTGGAATGTCCTTCCCCAGGATGTTGTGGATAGTAAATTTTAAATGAGTTCAAAAGGTAATTGGATAAATTTATGAAGGAAAATTCCATGCAAGGCTGTCAAGTACAAAGACACCATTGCTTTTTCAGGAAGTCTCCAAGCTGCAGCTTGCTGGGGCTGAGGGCTTGCAGAAGGTGTTGCTGGACGTGCCCTTACAGTCTGGGCCGCTGCCAGGAGCAGCATAGGGATGAGCTGGGCTTGTGGGCTGGGCTGCTGTCCTGTTTCAGATCATTGTTGTCCTCTCTGGGGCTTTCCATATATTTATGATCCTTCTGATCTTCTTTGCACCATCTTTGATATTTGGCAGTTTTGCTTAATTGGCAGTTCTTGCCTCTGTTATTTTAATCTCATCGCTGAACTGCATCATCTCTCCTTAGATGAAGTCGCTATATTAATACTCTAAGTTAATAATTCTGCACAGATGAGTCACTTTTCCATAACAATCTCCTACTCTGTCCCTGAACTTGTGTTTCGGAGTTTTATTCTGAACCGACATCTAATGAAACCATTTTCTAGAGAAGTGTTAAATGACACAAATTGAGGAAGCATTCCACAGGTTTTTCCCCCCAAATTATGTGAATTTTGTTGCTTGTGACCAGCCCTGGCTTCTCACATCTTCAGCTTGCACAACACAGCACAGCAGTGGCTAAAAGCAACCACTTAGTGAATTCCCCACAGCACAGGGATTGAACAACAAAGGGAAGTTTGGGATTATAGTCTGCAGCATCTCCATCTTTCAAGAAAAAAAATACAGAAAAGGAAAATCATCTCTTAAAGCTCTCTCTTGCTAGACAGAGGTTAGGGTTTAAGTGTTTTTGGCAGCCACACAACTGGAGCTGTACAGAGCAGCTGCAAGCTGGAAACAAAGCGCGCTGTGCGGCGCGGAAGCAGCCAAGGCCAGCAGACAATGCACAGGCAGCAGGGCTCTCCCTCCAGCTTGCCATTAGGCTCACAGTGCTGTTCAGCTGCAGCATCGTGCTGTGCTCCTATGTGGCACGGTGCATTCTCTCTCTCAAAAAAAAAAAAAAGATTGAAATAGTGATATTGAAGCTCGGTATCACATTTAATCAAAGAGTTACGTATCTGTGTTGATACAGCAGCTTGTGTGAGAAGTGAGCCACTGGATAACGGGCAGAGCTGGAAACTCATGGCTAAGAACCAGCCCCTGCAGGAATACACAGCGAGGAGGAAATAGGGAAAAGCAAGAAGGGAGGAATCCTGGCTCAAAAGTGAGAGCTGCTGCTGGGCAGGAGCACTTGGCCAAGCTGGTGCAGAGCACGGGGGCGAAGCGACACGGCTCAGCTAGGAAACGAGGCTGTCCGGGGTGGAAATGACCTCCACAATGTTACACTTCAACAGAAAAACTACCAAAGCTACAGAGGAACTAAATGTCTGGAGTATGTTTTAATGCAGTATTTCAGAACTACTAAGTGCTTCTTGTAGCTCCCTATTACAGCTCTGGTTTTTCCCTCTCTGTTTTTAAAGCACAGTCAGAACAGTGCCTTAACACAGCGAGGGCAGGGAGCAGGCGGTGAGGAGGAGCAGAGCCAATCACAGACCCCAGAGCGCTGCTGGAGGGTCTCACTCAAGAGCTCTCATCTCTAAAGGCATCTCTCCAGCAAACAGTGCTTGTTCTGTGATTTCCCAGCCCAAGCCCCGAGAGCTTGGCCCTGTCTTTCTGCCCAGGTGCTGCTGGTGAACGAGCCTGGTTAGCCACGCTCTGGTCACTTCGTCTGAGCTGATGTCTGCTTGCTGATGGAGCCTGACTAATGCAGTGCTGGGAGTGTTCTGTTGCATTTCTTCGTGTTCTAGCTCTTCTGACCAACCTAAGTTGGTTTCTGTTGCACGTTCTTGCTTGAGATCAACGTATTATTACAGATAACATTCTTGTATTTCTCTCTGCAAGGCTGGGTGGTACTTTGCTGAGATGTCAAAAGGTGTGGGCTGGCTGTTGTCGGAGTTGAAGCATCAGTTGTTTTCTTGGAAGCACTCCATTTTTTGGTCTCTTTCATTTGTCTTACTACCTGCTTTTATGTAAGACTATGACAAATAACAGCAATATATAGAAGATGCTTAAGGATGGTCTTTTGAAAATAATTTTTCTAAAGATCACTGTGACTTCTGGAACAGACCAGAGTTAAATAATAACATCTTGAAATGTCAAAGCTGGTAAAGTTATTAAAAGGAAAAGTAATTCTGACTAATGGCCCGTGCATGTGGCTTAACATTTGAGTGAAGACTGCATTTCTGACTGATGGGAAGATTGAGCGGAGCCGCTCCTCTGCTGCTTGCTGCCAGGGTGAGATGCCTTTGCCTGTAGCTGTGGGCAGAGCTGGGTGCAGAATTCCCCAGCATTGTCCCCGCTGCCAACAGAGCTCCTCTGGCAGCCGCCAGCCCTGTGCATGGCCTCCAGCCTTCATGGGTGAGGTGCTGCTGGGGCAGCTCGTGCTGAGCAGGGAGCTCTGCAGTGGGCAAACCCAGCAGTGCCTGGGACAGGTGGGGAGGTGGCATCATGCTGTCTCTGGGTGCAGAGGAGAGAGTCCCAGCGACCTTCTACCAGGGAGCTGTCAGCCATCTGCCTTATTTCTATTAACATATTTCTGTTAACATACTAGGTGCCGTTTTCCCTTTTATCAAAAAGGAAAACAGCGTATCATAGGGTGCCTTGTGATAATCCTGAAGGACTTCAGTGCAGCAGCTCTGCAGCTTTCCTGTTGTTTTGTGGAGGGTTTCATTTTTCAGATGAAGATGGTGCTGCCACTTGTTCTGGATGGCTTCCTCAGCATCTGCTGCTCTGAAAGCTCCCGTACTCACATTGACCTAATAAAAGCAGATGAATACTAATAAGCTCTTTTTCTTGGTATGCTCTCCATCTCTCCCAGGTTTTTGTAAATGAGCTGAGACTGGGACACTGAGAGTCCCTTCTGACAGGGCCAGCAAGGCCATTCCTAAAAACACGTTGCATTCAGAGCTGTTCCGTTTTCCTTCCCCTTTCTGGGTTTACAGCAAATCATGAACTACTTGCAATCCAGTATCAACCAGAAGGGACTTTTTTTTTTTTTGCTTTTCAATTTTTTTCCCACCATACAAATTGTTGCTGACTCTTGGTTTGCTACCTGCCAGGACTTTTGTAGGGCTGTTATAACTACTGAGTGAACATCCTGCTTACACTGTGCTAAGGGTCAGCCAAAGTCCACACCAGCTTCAATCACACTGCAGCACATCCTAGAGGCTGGTGATGCACCCACCTGGATGTGGTCTGAGGCCCAGATGGGATCAACAGAGCTGAGCTCCACTGTAACACCACAGAGAGTGACCAACCCATGTAGGGTTATATATATTGGCTAAATATATTCATGGTGCCCTGAATGAAGGGCGTGCATAGAAGCTTTTAATATGCTTGTGTTGGTTTCATCGTTGTTTCCAGCTTTTATCAATGTGCATATATTCTGTGAAGATCAAAGGTAACCTGAAAAGAGGTTTGTGAGGGAGTTTTCATCCTAGCGATGCTTTTTCAAATTCGAAAGGTGAGGAATACAAAGAGAAGTTTTCAGCTTGTTCTCTTAAACTTTGGATATGTTCAGAGTTCTGACTTTCACCAACATTTTTAATAAGCCAGGGAAGCAGGTGCTGGGAAAAGTAGCATTAAATATTTTACTAAAAGTCTGTCCTCCTCACTGATCACACGCACACACGGTGTGTGGATATGCCAACCTCCAGAGAGACTTTGGAACGCTTTTCAAGAGCAGCTCTTTTTATAGTGTTACTGAAAAATAGATGTGGATATTCTTTTCATGCAGATCTTTTCAAATCTACTTGTATTTTGTAAATTTTTATTTGCACATAAACTCCTAGAGTTCCAGGTTCTAACCATACTTTAAAGTCTGCCTTGTGTGATCTGTCAGCTTGGAGAGGATTGTGCCTGCATCTTTGTGCAGAGCCTGGGCAAGCTAAAGGTCTCTAATTTGGCTGCTGCCTTCTGAGAACGTTCAAGGGAGAAAATAAGCCATCCTGTAGTTCATTGCAGCTTTGAAATGCTGCCTAATACACTTATTTCAAAATCTGGAAAGTTCTGTTATGATCAAAAAGGGGAAGGGTGGAAACAGAACAGCAAATCCCTGTGTATGAAGCTGTAGAAGTCTTGTCAAAGCTTGGGTGCCTGAGAAACTTTAGATGATGTTTATTTAAAGAATTAAGAATTTGATCAGGTAAGGCATGAGCTTTAAGCTCTGTAAAGCAGGATCAGGAAGGCCTTGAGGTCTGGCCACGAGGCACACGTCTCAAGTTTGATGGAGATAAATGCTGTTTGGTTTTATGCACATGTAGGAAAACTTATTGTGTTGAAGTGACTGTGGGGAAATTTCATAAAGTTGAGTGAAGAAAGAATTGTCAGATTCTTCAAATTTACATCTATGCAAACATTATTTGATGGCAGTCCACTATCTCTGTGTTTGCTTGTTGCCTTTTAAACAGCAAAAGGGGAAAAGGAGGGAAATGATCACGGTATTATAAATAAGTGTTCCTCAGACACTTAAAACATGAGTGTTTTGTGTTCATATTTAGAATGAATTTTCTTTATAAAAGTAAAATTTTCCGAGATGATTTGAAGGAGGTGCCTGGAAGAAAATTCTTTCTCTTTTAATCCCCAAAAACCCAAGGTCAGACTGTTCTCACGCGAGTCGTCCAACGCTTGCACAGGGCAGCTTGGAGGAGGATGCATCAGGACAAGGTAGAGATAATAGAGCTCTGGGCAGGGCTGATGGGCACGTTGTGCTTCCTTCCTGATGGAAGGGCCGTGCCTGGGATGTCAGGGAGGTGTTCTAACAGCACCTCCACGTTAACAACTTTGAGAAAGTCTGGAGAGAGACAATTCCGTGTGCATGATGTATGTGTATGCAAACATGCACAAAACGTTTAAGTCATCTTTGACTTATGGCTCTTATGGCTAGACGAGGGCAGGATATCGCAGTGACAATTGCTTACAGATATTCTTTGAATTAAAGATGAAGAAAGCCTGAAGTCCACAGCTTCTGCGTGCAAAAACGCGTAACAATTTTATCTTGTATAAAGAAACCACTTGAACTCTGCTACTAGAGTTCATAACCATTAGCACCTCTTCCCTTAGTACTCCCCTTCCTTACTTTTTGCCAACAGCGGATGCTGTAAGGAAGTGCTCCTCTGCATTTCTTCTTCTTCTGCCAATCTGTGACCATGGCCATCCTGAAACTTCTGCAGCAACACCACGCAGTGCTTCAGTAAGTCCTGGTTATTGTCAGATAAATGGCATTGGTTAAAAAAAAAAACCTCTTGATCTCCAAAACCTTCACTTATTTTCCCATTAAAAGTATCTATTCTCCAAAAACCTTCACTTATTTTCCCATTAAAAATATCAATTCTCCAACTTAATTCATCCTCTTTAATCTTGAAAGCACAGCATACACTGTGGTTTCCTTGTTGATTTTGGAGATAACTTTTAGCCTGTAAAAGACCTTCTGCCTCTAGAACTTTGAAAAAAAGTTTTTTAAATGGATGATGAAGTACAGCTGCCAGGGGAACAGACATGGGGAAGGGAAGGATCACACAGATGGTTCTAATAAGGCTTGGGGAGCAGCAGAGGAGTAGGGTGGTGGGTGGGGAGTGGACTGAAATTCAGACCACAATCCCTGTGCAAGTTTTGGGTTTAGGGTTTGGGTTGTGACAGAGTTGCACAAACAGCCATCTGAGGGCTTGGGGTTGGGTGGCTTTTGCATTGTTGTTTCCAGCTTTCACTGCTGCTGCAGTACTGCTGATTGCTCTTTCTCGCTGTGTCCCCACCTCCATGTTGCTACCTTGGGCTTTCGTTACTTTGCCAAGCATCCTCCTCTATCAGGCCGTGTTCAGATATCCACGATGATGTCACTTCCACGTGCAATCAGCAGGTTGGAGCTTTAAATGCTCATTTGGATGAGAATGACTTTTCCTGATCTCTCAGGAAGGCTCCCAGGGCTGTGAGATGCAGCACGCCGTGTTGCTGCCAGGCTGGCCAGAGGCAGCTCTGTTCAGGGCTCGGTTGGGCTCGGTGTGCTGGGCTGCTGGGCCAGCTCCCTCTCTGGGCAGGCAGCTTTGGTTTGACCTCGTTTTCAGAACCGAAGCAATTAACGTGCAGACACGCTGCCCTTACTGATCCTCCTCCTTCAAGGGAAGGAACAGTGTTCTGAGAGCACCCGGGCTTCCAGCCTACACAGCAGCCCTTTGGGATGAGTCTCCATCTCACGCTGCCAGCTTTTCAAATCAGTAGCTCAGGAGAAGCAAATCCTTCAAAGCATGAGTAACAGATACTTGTTTTTAAGAGTCCTCAGGCGTGAGCCAGTCGCTAACTGCTGCACTTCTCTCCATGCGTCAGTTCTATTTTAAACAGTACATTCATTCTGAATCTCGTATTTTTAAAAGCAGAAAAAGTTTTTACTTACAAACTCCTGTTTTCCAAAGTTATTCTCCAGCATATGTATGAATGTGTATTAACAATGTGAATATATCCAGAAAGGAAGGCACGTTCCCTGCGCAGATTGATGCCTTTCCCTTCAGACACTGTGTGCTCTGGCTGCAGCATTTCTTTTCCCAGGGAGCCAGTTGGCTGCTGATGCTGACCTGTGATGCTTCCCTGGTACAGGCACTTTGGGAACGCTGCTTTCCCCCTCTCGTTGCACTGTGATGCAAAAGTGATAGCACATCATAAGCTCAGGCTGATGTGTTTTTGCAGGTTTTTGTATCCAGGATACCCACCTGCTGATATGTGGATTAGCACTGATGTTGCTGGGTTCTCGCTGCCTTGACAGATCTGACAGTCACCTGAAAGCGAGGAGAGATCCGTAGGGTATCAAAGCAGGCAATGTGCAGAGGGTGAGGTAGCACCAGCCGTGTGCAGCCCCTGGAGGGCACACTTAGAGTCAGAGCAGAAGGAAAAATGTCCCTTAGAAGGAATCGCTCCACGCGTGCTCTGTTAACGCTGTCACACGTGTGCCAGCTGGGTAAGGGACTTCTCCTGAGTGCTGGAGACGTGTGGCACACAGGGATCACCCTGTTTTTGGAAGTGGCACACACATGTGCCTCCAACACTTGGAGCACGTGCCTGCTGCCCGTATCAGAAAGGCTCTTGTGCGTGCGTTGTTAACGCTCCTGTGTGCTCATTCTGCCCCGTTTAAGGAACACACAAGGAACCAGTCGCTCTAGAGATCTGAGGATGGTTGCAAGAGGATGTGGAAATTGCACGCTCGCGTGCCTTTAGGACCCTCTTGTGCAGGGACCACCCATTGCTGTCAGCTATTGCAGAAAACACCAGGGCAATGGCAGGCAGCGGGCACACCAGGAACAGGGCCACAGGGCTCTCCCCAGCGTTTGCTTCACTGCCCTGAGCCCTGCTCTCGTGCCATTTGATGGTCAGAAGGATGCTGGAGTAGAAAATCTATCAACAAATAGGTGCAGCTTTCAGAAGGCAGCGTGCTGGTGGCTTGGAACAGCATTGCTATCTTCTGCAGAACGTGGCACTGCCCTGAGCAGCCGTCATGCGGAGAAGGGGCTGAGGCGAACCTGTCTGGAGAAGCAGCAAGTGCTGAGGATTGCAGCATGCTTGGTGCCTGCAGAAGGTTTCACAAAGCTGATTTTTGGCACTAGGACGAGTGAAATGCCTCAAACTTGAACGGTAATAAGATTTTTTGTTTCCTTAAAGCAGCTTCGTAAGATGATTTGTATAGATTATAGAGGATGCTGGTTTTGTTGCTGCTAGACTTTAATTTGAGTAATCTTGGAAGAGTCTGATTTTGGATGGATCTTTAATTTTGTGAGTTTCCTTTATTAGCAAGAAGTTGGAATATTTTATCTGAGGGATTGCTAGCTAATTTAGAGACATTTCGTCCTGAGGGTTCATCTAATCTCTGCATCATTGAAAAGCAATGGTGGACTTTCTTTTCCTGTTCCCTGCCCTCCATCTATTTGTAGCCGGGTACAAAAAATCTAAAATACATCTAACTTGTACTTGAGAACTGTACTGTGTCCTTGCCATACTAGCCAGGAATACAAAAATGCCATGCTTTTTTAAAGCTGGAGCAGGAACACCCTATCTTCCCTAAGTTAGTAGTTATGATACAAAAATTTTAGAGCTTTGAGTGTTCAGAAACTACTTCTGCTGTTCCTAAAGGCATGTGGTATTGGGCTTTTACGCGTTGTCACGCTGGGTGGTAGTGGTAGTGTCCCTTGTCACTGATCAACACACCAGTATCCGGCTGTAGGCTCCGTCCCTTTGCAGGTGAGCAAAGTGAACCCATTGCTAAAGCCAGGAGGCTTGAAAGAACAAAAGTAGAGGGAAAAAATGACCTCATCCTTGGTGTTTGAAGAAAGTATGTGGATGCCTTGTGAGAGAAGAGAGTAAATGAGGGTCTTCATGCACTTTTGGAGCCATATTGTGTTTCCGTTGAAATTCAGAGTTTTCATTAGGTCGTACAGACAAAACCCAATAATGTAATTACATGTATCAAAAATGACAAATCTGTGTGGCTTTCATTTGGCACAAATCAGAAAACAAAAAGATATCTATAGGTTGTGTTCTTGTTTGCTAGAGTTTCAAACATTTATCATGATTCCTTCTTTCACCCCCTCTCCTTTCTTGAGAAGGAGAAAGGACAGATCTGTCAGTGTTTTATATGTTATTTTGGGGTAGAAAAATACATGCTACAGTTCTGAACCCTGCGAGGTTAGCTGTTCCCCTCACCTCACCCACTCATGTGCATTGGGCTGCGTGGGCACTTGGGTGGGAGAGCTGTCAGTGCCCTGGGATAACTCTTCCAGAACTTGTTAGGCTGGAAGGAGTTTTCCCTGTCTGGTTTCCCATCTTTCGGTTCTGTGATCTGTTGTCAGTTGCTTGTGTGTTGTATTCATTTCCCCTAGTGTTTGAGGGAAGAGTAGGGCTTGCAGATTCCATCCATCTGCAGTGGTGACAAATGAAGCTCAGGGGAATGATAAAAGAAATGTTTTTGTTCCTTCAGGTTTTCAAATTTACTGTGCTCTTTAATATTCTTTCCCTGTTCCTCTCCCTACCTCTGCAGTCCTCTCTGTGAACGTGCACACACGCGCTCACAGCTCTCTGATGTGTTGATGTGCCTCGTGGGAATGGGACGGTGTCGGTTCTCATGGCTTAGTTCTGCCAAAGCTGTGCAGCTGGGGCACCTGAGAGTGCTTTCAGACTTCTAGAAGACACTTAAGAGCCTAGAAATATTGGCAGGACATATTAAGAAGCAATACTAGCAGTACAAGCTCATGCTCTTTCTTTCTTTCCAGGGAGCGTGTACCACCTTGGCGTGACTTATTCAGCAGGTAGGAAGAACAAGTGGCTTACAGCCATCTCCTCTTCAGAGGAAAGCTTCTTAGAGAACTGAAAGGGCACGTTTTGTTTCTTCCCTTGTATACTGCTGCCTAGCAGAGCAACTTTTTCTCTCTGCACCCAGCCGTTACCAAAATAGCAGTAACTGTAAATCTGTCAGGCCCAGGGCTCCAGCGAGGCCGGGGCAATGCGGGCAGGCCCCGAGGGTGCTGCACCGATGGATTCCTTTTGTCTCCCACAGCAGCTGGAGGGCGTTGCATGGGAGGAGCCCCTGGCTCGGGGAATTCAAACGGGAGGGTTCTCTCCCGGCTCCAGAACACATTTTTTCCATTTGACTCACTGAGTGAAATCTCTATGAGCGATAAAATTTCTAAAATCATTGTTGAATTGGTTAGAATAATAAAAAGTGCATTTATCATCAGGAAGGAAGAGCAAACTAAGGGGGGAGATGCAGCGCAGAGGAAATCACCACCCTGCCAGCGGCAGGGAGAGGCTGTGGGCAGCTGAGCACCGCTGTCCAGCAGCCCGCCCAGCCCTGGGCACACGGCATGCTGCCTTCAGAGGGAAACGGCCTGCAAGGGCTGGGCACCACCCCTCCTTTCCAGTATCCGCAGACAGGTCTGTATGGATGCCTTCCGTTGCAGGGATGCTTGTCTGCAAACTGCCCGCGGGCCACCTCTTCACGTAGATGTGTGTGTGTGAAAGGGAACGGCCCGCTCCTTCCTACAGAACCTGCTTTTTTCCAGAAACAACACCAGCTTTTGTTCCTTCTCTTTGACTTGGCACACAGAGCGAGGAAGGAGCATAAAGCACTGGCCTGGTGTGCTGGTGTGTGCTACAGATACCACTGAGTACCTCCAGGAGAGGAGGTGGGGCTCTTGGCTTGAGCATACTTTTAAGATGATAACCATGAAAAGACTCCTTTAATGCTTTTACATTTGCACAGTGCATTTCCTTTGTGCGTTCCTGAGCCGTTTGCCAAACTGGACCTGCTCTATCCATTACCCTGTACTTGGTTGGAGAGCTGGAGAAGCATTCCGAGCACAGCCACCACGTCCCTGGCCGGTCACCGTCCAGGCAGCGCGAGGAGCCGCAGGGTTACGTTGCAGCCATTGGGCTCTGCCCAGGTGGAAACAAACCCCAGGTTCACGATGAAGACTTCAGGCTCTGCCCCAAAAGTAGCTAGAGGTAGGAAGCTCAGCGTGTGTTTTGCCTGGGGGGGTTAAGAAAAGGCTGTGTCCTTCCCCTGACACGTGGCATGCTAGTTTTTCAGCCTGACCATGCTGCTTCAGCTGAAGTTTAAATGCCTGCGAATGATGATTCAAAATGGAAACATTGACACAGGAAGCAACAAGAACATAAAAGTATTTATTAAATGTCCCAATACGCAATTTTTTCCAAAGGGCAATTGTGATTTTTCACTCGCTTGCTTCAGTCTCAGTTTTCACTCACACGTACCTGTAAAATCAGTCCCATCGCAGTTGTGTTAAAATTCCTGTCCGTGATGGTTGCTCTGATAAAAGGAGATGGATGCTTGTGAGGACGAATTCATGGTGCTGTGATGGATGTCCCTGGCAACTTCAGCTGAGCCGGTCAGGCAAAATGGAAAAATCATCTCACAGGGTTTGTAAAGCTCCAAACCAATGCAGCTCTTAATTGTGAGCAACCTCCTGTTTTTCACATGAAGACTGTGGGCTGCTGGTTTTTAGCTCTCTTTGGGTTGGGATCGTTGGCTGTGGGGGCAGTGAGTTTCCTGTGGCTGGCAGGTAGGAGACCTTTTGTTTACAGGGAGGGCTCCAATCCTCATTTCCCCAATACCCGTGACAAATTCACCCTCCTTTAGTTTCCATCACACAAAACCAGCGTTCTTTATTTTGTGATTTTGATTCATGAGCTGTTGCATTGGTGATTATTAGATTGTGTTTTTCATGCTGGGTCCTTTTGTTCTTATCTAGCTTCATGTTGTATGGCATAGCATTGGCAAGAAATGCATTCCCATTGGTTTTTTGGGGGGGAAAAAAAAAAGCACTGAACACATCTGAGATAATCTCAGATAATCTCTGCATGTAAACCTGCTGCAAACAAAGTATGGTTAAGAACAGCTTTCTTCTGTTGTTGCCTTTTTATAGGTTTATTTTTCAAGTGTGCTGTTCAGGTATCCCAGAGTTACAGCCCGTGGTAGTGGTGCTATTTTTGGCCCTGACCTGTAAATCACAGCGGTCCTATTAGCTCTGTTCTCCCAATTAGGAAATGGCATATAGGCAATTATGTAAATATCATCCTTCTGGCCTGTCAGCTGATGCTGAGAGCAGAGTGAGGACGGGGAGCAGCCGCGTGCGGGCAGAGCCCCGGGAGGCAGCAGTGACCGGGAGCGGGGTGCTCTCGCTCGTGCCCTGTGGCTCTCTGTTGCAGCTGCACACATCCAGAAGGGTATTCTGAAGGTCTCACCAGTTTCTGTCCCCTTGCCTTTTAACACAGCAACAGAGATAGTGGAGGCTCCTCCAACGGAGAGGGTTTCTTAGTGATTTATCCAGAATACAGCTTTTCTTTTCAAACGTGAATTTTCCTTAGCTCTTCTTGGTATAGCTCTCTGAAACTGCTTTCAGAAGCAGTTGTGTCTGATGAGACAGAGATATTCTTCCTTTGTTCTTATGCAGTAGATTGCTTTCAGTCTGATCATTACTATCCTGAATAGGAACATTAGCATATAGACATAGCAAGCAAAAATGTTTTTTTAGTCGTGCCTCCTATGTCGTTCTCTATAGGAGAGTTAACTAGATTTTGCAGAGCTTTGGTTCTTAGTCCATTGTTTCCATTCCTGGTAATACAATCTGTGTTTTCTTCAGAGGGAAACTGCACGTAACCCTTTAACTGGAAGTGCTGTGGTGATGCTTTATGGTTTGCATTGCGGTGGTTCCAAGGATATTCAGCAAAAGTCAGACTTGTCCTGTGGAAGGGCTGCGAGGCGGTGTTCACGTGTAATTGGAATTGTTTACTTTTCAGTGCTAGATAAGAAAATGTTGGGAAAAATAAAATACAAAATGAAAAGAGTCCCTATTCTGAATTCTTTACATTCTTCCCTCCCCACCCGGGTTTTTTAGAGCACTCCAAGCATGCCAGTGACGCGGGCAGCGGTTTGCTTCTCTGTGACCCTGTGCAGGATGCAGCAGTGGCTGACCAGCAGTGTTTCTCATTGCACTGTGTTTTTACCAAGAATTTCTCTGGTGTGCTTCTGTTGCAGATGTTTTTACCATTATCATTTTATCGAGTTAAAATATTTCAGAGGTTTTATGATAGTTTCTTGCATTAGTGACTAGAAATAAACCTTTCAGCAGCTACCACTCAGTAAAAAAACATTGACAAAAATGTTTTGTCCCGATCAGTGTAAGACCAATTAGCTATAGAACAAAACCCTGAAGTCAGAGGGATTGAACCTGTCTAAAAATTCATATAATCAAAGAGACGTGAAATTAATCAAAATGTATGAATTTGCCTTTTAATTGGAAAACACATTTTTTCTGCAGCTGAAGAAAGGTAGCAGCAAGCCAAGAAGGAATAATCTCTCCCCAGCTGAGCATCTGTGTCACTGATTGATTCAGAAGACTTTGGCTGGTAGATCCCAGTCAGCTTCATTTCATTGATGGGTACAGAAATTTACCTTGGATGTCTGGATGGCCGTGGTGTCCTCAGTCTCGCATCAGTCAGTGTTCAGTAATTATCTAAGTGTGCTGCAAAGGGATCAGACTCCAGCTGGCTGCAATTAGGGCTGGATTGTTCCATGCCTTCACCACAATGTTATATTCACGGGATCCACAGCTTTCTGTTGCCCTCATTTCCTGTAACATAAAAGTATCTCTAAGAATTAAAGGGGGGCAAGAGGTGAGAGGCACCGTACACGTAGTTCTTAGCAACACCCTTAGACAGCTACCTGGGGAATAAGCAATGCAAGTCTCAAAAATAAAGCAGGACTTGTAGCCAAAAATCATTGTTTCAGTTGATTGGAAGAGAAGGTGGATCTATGGAAAACACAGTGGGTTCTGTAAAATCTGAAGTGCTCTTACCCCAGCCTGCATAGGAAGAGACTTGGACAGCACGTCAGGGCTGCCCCTGACCTAACCCAGTCGGTGACATGGGGTGATTCCGTAGCCATGGGATGAAGCAGCGCAGGTGAGATCCATCGCATCCAATTTGTTGAAGTCTCCTTGTGTTTTTGTATGCTGCGGAATTGCCAGAACTGCAGCCCTGTTCCTTGCTTTTACAGGGGCCCTGCTTTCAGGCAGCACTGCCTCTCTTGCCTTCTCTCTTTGGTACTCGGGTCACCACGGCCTGTGCTCTGTGCAGCCTCTGGTGTTATCAGCCTTTAGTGCAACTCAGGATCAGGAATAGCAGGTTTTCAAATGATTGCTCTCTTTGGGAAACAAAGAGCCTTTTGTTTAATTTACGTGAGAAATTATGCATTAATAATTCAGTGGCGTCCAGTGGAAGGTATATTCCAGAAACTGCAAACAAAAAAAAGGAGGGAGGGACAACTAACATGACAAAGGCAATTACCATCCGTAACTAGGTAATACCAGGCCATAGCCCACCGGTCTGTACCTTGGGAGTAAGCAGAACAAGGCTGTGCTGTTTGAGATTAGCCGAGCTGCTCGCGGCTCTCGAGGAGCGTTTGGCTCCCTGCAGTGTGCTGGTGCCCTGCAGCAGGGTGGTGACAGACTGCTCCCGGAGCTGTGAGTGGCTGAGGGCTTCTCTTGAAGAGATGCTTGAGCAGGTTTGGAGGATTTTATGCAACTGGAGTAAGTCCTTGTGAGGCCAAGAGCTTCAGAACAGTATCTGTCCTACCACGATGCCTACATAAAACTTGGCACTCCTGGCCACTGCTTCTTGAGTGCAGAGGATCTCAGATCGTGGCCGAGTGCTCGGTGCCTATTGCTTACCTTCATGAGCCTGTTCAGCTTGCTCATCTGGTAAAAAACTACTCTTCCTCCCCATCCACAGGTTGCTGTGCTGCTCTTTGAAAGTCAGGTTGGTCCAGAGGCATCAGAAGAGCAGAGCCACTGCACAGGAAGGGATGCGGGTACACGGAGGGGAGCATCTCCAGCTGGTTGTAGTTTACAACTGTCTGTAAGCATAAGGGCCTAAGGGAACTTAGTGCTCAACAAAAACAAGAGTTGATAAAGATGTACAGGGTAAATTCCCTCTTCTTTGCTTATCGAATGCAGAATGTTTTCATAGCTGCACATCTTTTATTGATTGGTAGATTTAGACTAGATATAAGGAGGAAATTCTTCCCTGTGAGGGTGGTGAGACACTGGAACAGGTTGCCCAGAGAAGTTGTGGATGCCCCCTCCCTGGCAGTGTTCAAGGCCAGGCTGGATGGGGCTTTGGGCAACCTGGTCTAGTGGGAGGTGTCCTTGCCCATGGCAGGGGGGTTGGAACAAGATGATCTCTAAGGTCCCTTCCAACCTGAACAATTCTGTGATTACTTTTCTATCTGTATGCGTTTTCTTTCCAGATTTAGTTCAGGAATCTTCAGCAGTGGCTGTACAGATACCTCTGAGCTGCACTTAGAAAATGTTTTTGCAGTGTGGTCTCATAACTGCCATTGCTGAACTTTCTGCATGTGATCATTCCTCAGTGCCATGGCAGTATTTGCTAGACAAACATGGCTAACAAACATGGGCAGTTAGTGCCTAAGTGCACTTTTAGTGTTGCAAGTCAGAAATGTAGAATATATGCAGAAGAAAATTTTATTTTGAGCATTGCAATTAACTTTTTCAATTTTGTTTTGTGTACTTGATTACCTTTTTAACAGAGCATTAATATACATTTTGCTATTTAGACAAGAATGTTTTATTTACTGAAGTGCTGTGAAAGTTTGTATTCTCTAAGCACAGAATTTATAATCACAGATTCTGTTTATTGACTGAAAATAAGTCTGTTTATCCTCGGAGTATCTAGTTTCCTTGAAATTTTGCTATGATAACTTTGGAAGAACAGCTGAGCAGATAGGTAACTGATACACAGAGCAGTACACGCGGAACTGTTTCGGCTGTAGCCGTACACTGGTAAATCACAGTGGTAAATCAGGCTGGGAAATGGCTTCCACAGGGTTTGGTGTTAGTAGGGTCAGCCTGGTAACTAGCTCCAATCAAAGAGAAATGATACGCTGTCCTCCTCCCCCTCTTTCCATGGGCCAGTGCTTCTGCTTCCCTGCAGCTGTGCTGGTGCTTAGCCCAAGGAAAAGGTGCGGGGAGGTCATTCAGTTCCTTCCCTCCCCTCGTAAATCCCCTTTCCTCCTTTGTGGTTCCCTGCAGGGGAGATGGGTGCAGGCTCCTGTTGGCACCAGTGCTGGGGGCACAGCTGAGCAGTGGTTTACAACACTGAACACACAGACTGTGGAATTACGACAGCTTTTATTGTGATTATAGACCCCATATCCGCAGTTCCATTTAGCATGTTGATATTTGTGTTTTCAGCACCCCGAAGACGATATGTTTTCCAAGCACATTGAAAGAGAATTCAGTTATCGTGACAAAACTTAAAGGTACAACTTGTTACAAAATCCATGTGCTCTTGAAAACTTGCTCAGCTTTACCTTGAGGTTCACGGGGATCTCATCCAACCTTGTGTTGCCAGCTGCCTCGCCTCGCTGAGGAGCTACCCATGCATCTTGCAGCTTGTGTTGCACAAATCCATGGCACGTCCAGCGTGAGTGGTGATGTTCCACCACTGCTCCGAGCTGGCTGCTGGCTGCAGCAGCTGCTCCCCCCCTTTCTGCAGTGCCGTGGGGACAGGGTGCTCGTGTTGCAGTGGGATTGGAGCACGCGGATGTTGGAGGCATCGCGGTGGCTGTAACCCCAAAAGCCCACTGTCTCGGTGTGCTGTTATCTCAGATGCTGCTGCCGTTGTTGTTTCTTATTTAAATGTCCCATCTCACTGGAGATTTAATGTAATTAGAGCCAGCCTGTGGAAAATGTTTTTTCTATCATGTCTCAGCTATTGTTCCAGTCAAGATGGTAAAGCAAATCAAGCAGGATATAATGAAAATGATATAAACCATTTGCAAGAGGCAGTTTTCCTGAGGGATGTAAAAGGCATCGGTGTACTTTTTTTTGTTGTTTTGTTTTCTATTTCTAAATCTGTTTGTGTCTGGAATAACTCCACCGAGGTTTGGTTGATGCACCGGAGAGCAGAGCCGGCTGTGTCTGACAGCAATCCCGCTTGGCTGACACAAAAGGGAGCCCAGAGTACCGTGGCAATAAGCCTCTCTTCCTCCGTCTTACAGAAACGTTGCTTTGCATCCTGTGCAGCCAGCACTGGGCCCGCTTGCCAGGTATCTGCCAGGGAGTTGGGTCTGCAGCTACCAGCATCCCCGCAGGTTTTTTCCCGTGGCTGTCTTGAATGGGGAGGTATGTCTGGAGTGTAGTATCTGAAAAGACACATACCCAAAGCTAAAGTGTAGCTACATATTTTTCTCAGACAAAAAATGACGTTCCTGGTACACAACAGTGGGTAAAGGAACATGAGAAGCAAAGAGCAATCTTGGCCAGGCTTGGAGGCAGGGTCCCAGCAGGGCTGGCAGCCCGAGCTCTTCCCTCGCTGCCGTCTCCAGTGCTGTGTGACTTCAGGCAAGTTCACGTTTCTTCTCTACATCTTTAACCTTTACATTAGGTTTGCAATTTTATTTTGAACTTCTTTTGCTCTGTTTTTCCTCTTTCATGTGTGTACCACTTCTGAACAGGGTTCTGTCTCGTGGGGGCTTGTTGTTGTGCTGTTAATTCGCAATACTGTTGATAAACTTCCAGTCACAGAGGCTTCACCTCGAGAGGCTGCATGCCTTCAAATGCAGTAAGAAGTGCAGCACTTCCAGGGGGTGATGGTAGGATTTTGGGTCTTGCTATTTCAGCTCACAGCAGATGTGTTCAGTGGATCAAGTTTAAGTCACTGACTGCTTGCCCACTGCAAAGCAGTCATATCTTCATTATTTTTGTTAGTTCCATTTTTGACAATGTGGACAAGTACAGCCAATTAAATATGTCTTCCTACACATGTCAGAAGCAACAGTTCAGTATTGCTTTTTAAAAACTACTGACGTAGAAATTCAGAGGATCAGAATTCAAATTCAAGTAATTCAAATGGCCAGTAGATCATTAGTTTAATACTATTTTCAACGTCAGGTGTGATTAGGAAAAAATACCTGAAAAAAATGTCATTTGTCAGTTTCTGCTTGTGGTGCTGTTTAATGTACAGAGCACTTGTGCACAAGTGCATCTTTTCTGTTGCCTTGAACTCTTTGGACTGGAACAGAGGGAAACAGTAGTTTCTTTCTCTGTCCTTCCCCCATTTCTCTCTTTTTTTAAAGGAATGATTAAATGCTTGGAGGACAAACGCTGCACATTAATATTTATATGAACTTTCAGAACATTCAGCGGGGCAGTGCTTCGTGGCTGTGTTTTTCTGAATGCTCCTCATCCAGTCCCCATCATTTCTTTGAAGCCACGCTTGCTCCTGTTGCAGCCTGGTAGAGCTGTGGGCTCTGCAGGGCTCAGGGCTGCAGCAGCTGGTGATGACAGTGCAGAGAGCATCGCCACGTTTCCCATTTCTCTGATAAAACACTGGTGTTTAGCGTGTAGTTAGAGTAACTTTTTCATGCAACATTTACGTTTAAGGAGCAGAGAATTGCTTGATAGAAATCTTACTACCTGCAGTGGATAAATACTTGATTCACTGCATTTTTGTACTTGTGTCGTGGAAGAAACAGAGTTGAATGTCTTCTGCCTGAAATGATAACGCTGTAGGACACCGCGCACCACTTGGAGGATCTTCCTTTAGTAACAACAGAAGTTTTGGTCTGCACTTCTTCCTGTGTTCATGATCTCTCAGTAGTGCTGCATCCTGTGGGTACCTAATAGTGTTTGTAAGGCCTCAAAGTGTGCTGCACCCGTTTCTAAAAAGCAGGTGGGAAGTGGTATCTATTTATCCCCATGACATCCTTAAAGCATTCTCATCAGTTTGAGCAGTTGAGCATTCTGACATGTAGGAGAAAGACTTCAGCAATAGGCTGATTGGGTCGGAGAGGTATACTTGGTTCATTTATCAAAGCTGAAGATAACTTTAGAGCTGCATCTGGAAGTTCCTTGCTCGTATTTATGTATCATGACCTCCACAGAACCCACAGAACTGCATTTCTCAAAGGGAATGCGTTGGGCAGAACGAGCAGTGCCTTTTTCCTTCTTTAGCTCAGCCCTGCCGACATTAACGATGATGTTCCCTAATTTCAGCAAGCAGCCATCTCATTATCTTTGTGAAGTCTCTCTTCTGCTCTTTTCCTTTCCGGTTCTTAGGTCTTCAAGTTTTAGCGTGTAATTAAAAACGTACATCAGCGAAAACTGGATTTCCAGCTGCTGTTGCTTGCAGAATGTAATACCTCGCCCACTGATCCCAGGGCAGCGATTGCAGATCTCCTCTAATTTGTCTTGCTCGAGACTGAAGCCGAATCATCCGCTGAGCGTTTCAGACTGCCTGCGTGCCTTACGATTCATCTGGGCTTCTCTGAAACGCGGCGTGTGAAAATAAGATGCGGTGAATGTGCCGGCCTTTTTGTGTCTGGAGAACAAATTTAACATAGGACGTTAGAGATGCAGGCCTGCCGCCTGTCTTCTGACTGCACAGCGCTAATTAGCGATATGAAACCGTGCTTTTGTTAATGGTGTGGAGTTATATCAGACTTGGAGGAACTCTCTGCTGGAACCCAAGGGCTGTGTGTGTGAGCCCGGAATGGCACTTGGCGAAGCGCGGTGGGGCTGGCAGCAGCGGAGCAGTGCACGGGAGCAGGTCGGGAGCCCCAGGCCGGGGTGCAGGTGGAGCTGGCCGTGCCCCTGCTTGTGGCCCTGCAGAGAGGAGCAGGAGGTGGGACAGCAGGTCAGCTCTGTGAGGGTGCTGCCTGCTGAACACTGCAGCGTTCTGGAAGGCAGTATCTAGCTTTTGCAGAACGACAGGTGAGCGTAAATGAGAGTTGTACTTGAAGCTATTTATATCTGATTTTTCTGAGAAATGCTGTTAGTTTTATCGTTGCTTATTTCCATTTTTCTCTTCAGTCTTCTTCTTCCTGCAGTAACGCATAAAAGCAAGGAAATTATTTAGCTCTCCACGGGAAAAATAAGGGGAAAAAGGTCTCATGTAGTGAAAATATTTCCATTAATATGTATTTTGAGTAACGTATGCAGCACAGAGCAAATGCACTTCAGTGAGAGCTTTGGTTTCTCAGCATCCTCGTATCACGCCTTGCAGAGGGCAAACCCCACAACTGCATGCAGGTGTGGTAAAAACTTCGTACATACACTGTCATTTAAGTTTGTTGAACTCTTTTTGTATTTTATCCACATGCTGCCTGCTGGCATCCAAACAAAATGCTGCTGCCTTTCCTGAGTTTCACACGTTGGTTCCTACAGCAGGCTTTGTAGCATGGCTGGCACTGCTCTGAGGGGTTCTTACATGAGCAAGGGCTTGAGTCGGGGGTCCTTAAAACAGAGGTGATGCTTGTAAGGTTTAACTTTCCAGTTATGTAAAAATAAATGAAAATAATAAAATACTTCCACAAATCTATGTGGAAACCTGAGAAATCAAGCCTTGAATCTTTATGCAAGTTAGTCAGACTTCTTTTTGTGTAGAATAACTGCCTGATATTGTTGTAAAAGAGCTGTCAAGTTACAAACCAAAAGGTTTGTTTCTTTTCAAACGGCTTTAAAACCAAAAATGCAGTTCCTTGTCTTGGCAGAACCAAGCGTCCTTCCTTCCTCATGCCTCTACATCTTCGTTCCAGATCCTGAGTTAGATGCAGTGAATGGACAGATTCTGTTAGCAAGTAACAAAAGGCTGATCTTACACTTCAGATGTGTTGTGTTCGAGAAACTAAAATGGTAGAAGTGTGTGTTATGGGGATTAGGCCTGGGAGGGTGATGGTCTGAAGCTGTTGCCAGCTCTGTGAGTGATGCTGTGTGCTGATCTGGGTCTTAAAACTGGGCACTAACTGAAAGGAAATATAAAATCACAGTAACAAAGATTAACGAGCACATAATCTGAAAACAGAGATAGCCTCTGATGGCATTGAAAAAGGGCTTGAGCAAATAATTTGTCTTTATTATGTACAGTTGTTCTAGGCAGTGCAGGCAGGCTTGCGTGACTCCTGAGAGAAGCAAACATCCTCAGAGCTCATGGAAGGGGCTGTTACACGTGGGCTAGGAGTCTGGACTTAAAAGGACAGCTCCTTGAGTGCAGAGGAATCTATTTCCAGAGTGGGAAGGGTTTGGTCCCATTGTGCTGTCACCGGTGTGACACTCCAGGAATGCCGCGTTGTCCTTCGGAGAGCAGCAGCCCCAGGGTGTGAGAAGCAATTCACAGAAGTCAGTAGGGATTAAAGGTTGGAACAGCACGTTCAGAGGAGACTCAAGTGCTCAGTTTGCTCTTCTTTTTTTATTTTATTAAAAAAGGTCAAAGTAGAAACCAAGAGCACTTTTTATGTATAGGAACAAAAATGGGTAACGCTGAAAGAAGTGGGTAATGCAACTACCATGGCAATCACCATTTGACTGACAGTTGGGATCCCACGCACTGTTTCTGTGGTTGATTTCCCACTGCCAACATGTGCTGCTAAGCCAAATTTGAGCCCACAGCCTTAGAATCTCCAGTGCAGGTTTCTGTATGGATTGCAGAGGTGAGAACTGCCCAGCACGTAGTCTCTCCCACGCGCAGCGTTTCGGGGAGCTGGCACATGGCTCCCTGCTCTGCACGGTGGCTGGGAGCAGGAGCGGGGCAGCCTGGATCCCAGGGCAGTTTTCCTGATGTGATGGAGTACTGACATTGTCTCATGAGCTGACTGAGCCCAGGACCCCACAGGGAGCAGCAGGAAAAGCATTGCTGCTGCCCTGCAACCGCGTGCCCTCGCCTGGACAGCGGAGTCGGTCTCTGTTTCTCTTGGTCCACATCAGAGTGGTCCTTCGTGTTGTTAACAACTTGGCTCAAAGTGGCACAGTGTTGCAGGAACAAAAGCCCCCTCCCAGAGCCTCCAGGAGTGCTGGTAATAGCAGCCTTTGGGTTCACTCGATCGGTGGTGACAGAATGTGATTGCCCTGGGCTCGGCGTGTTTTGTGGAATCCATCCCCGCACAGTGGTGGGCTCGGAGCGGTCCTGTGTGGTACCGAGGAGGGCTGTCATAAACCTTGGCTGAAAGGTGAAGAATGCAGGTGAATGTCATCCTGCTTTCGTCTTCAGGCCCCCGTGGGTCATGGGCATTGAGTCATCTCAGTAGCACAAGGCTAGGAAATTCACGTTGGGGTTTTTCTGGATAGAAAAAGCTCTGCATTTTAAAAACTTTGTCAAGCACAAGTAGCAGAATTTACATTTGGCAAACAGCTCGGTTAGGAAACATTGATATGTTTAAAAAAGAACGGAAGAGAGAATTCTGGAGGACCTTTTCTGAAAGCAAACATCCCTGTTGGTTTTCTCCCTTTCCTTTGATAAACCTTGTTTACAGTGCTCTGCTTCTGTTGCTTCAGACTCGTCCTGACCCAGTGAGTGAATCCTGGCCAGGTTCAAGCTCGTGATTTCAAGTATCATCAGCAGCCCCTTAATTAGTGCCTGAGAGCTCTGCCCGTGTTCCTGCCCCTCGGGGGCAGCCCCAGCTCGCAGGGTTGTGAGGAGGGGGCTGTGGGAAGTATGGAATTGGATTTTGCAGACTAAAATGGCTGTGGTTTTTTCCTGCCCTATATGATGTCTGATTTGGTAGCCTGTCAATACGATGGCTGGCTGCGATGCCCGGGGTCGTGCAGCTGGGGAGCAGCATCTCTTCTCACCTCTGCTGCTGCTTTGGGGGTGTGGGGGGAGCTGGCACGGGGCAGTGCATGGGGAAGCTGCAGCGAACAGAATCCTGGTGCTTGTTACCCTGGGATGAATGCTGGGAAGGATGAGAAGTCCTAAAATGCGTTCAGACACACTATTTAACTGTATATATAAAAAAAAATCGATTCTTGTTTATTACAAATGCTAAGAAGCACACCGTTTCAGTATCTGCCAATTCCTTTTCTAAGTATAATTTCACCTGTGATGGTGCTTTTAATCCCTAATAGCATTCTCATCAGCAGTGGCTTCCCATTTCATGGGGATGGATGCGAGGCAAAGGATAAGAATATGGAGGAGTGCCAAGGCGTGTCTGTTGTAAGGTACCACTGTTGCTTTCTTTTTAACTTCAGCATTCAAACAAATGGTGTTTGACCTTCAGGCTGAAGCTCATCACTCGTTCCACTGCTGTGGCCCAGATTAAAATTTATTGCATTCATCATGTCTGGTAAAATATTTTATTGGGCTGAGTAAATGACATACTAATTAGAACAGCAGTCTGAGGGAGAACGAGCCGCTTGAACTACCTTTGACCAGAAAATTACCTGTAGCTACTTTCTCAAGATTATCAAAGAAATACCTGAGTTAGAGTGTTTCTCTTTGATCATAGATGCAAGGAACAAGAGAAAATGACTGCACCATGTAGAAGGCAGTGGGAGGAGATGGTTGCTCTGGAATGGGAAACCAAAGGAATGTTTGTGAAGATTCAAGCCCTTTGTAGCCACCTGCTGCACCAAGTAGCGAATGAGATATATTGGCACGTGGCTTATTTTTATCTGTATTTTCTGGTAATAGACATCTGTTTTTTCAAGAGTTAAATTGCTTAAGTTAGTTGTAGAGAGAAATCCCTTTTGTGTTGTTTCTGTCATCTTGTCCTGATTTTTCTGTCCTGCAGGATGGCATCATTCAAAGAGCACCCATCCTTTTTAAGACTTCCATCTGGCTTCCTTACCTGTGCAGTGCTGTGGGTCTGCAGGAGATGTGCTAGAGCAGCACAGTCAGTGACCCCAGTAGGATCGACTGCGTTCTCTGTTGTCCCATATCAAACATGAGAATGCAGTCACAGAAACAGAAATGAACACAAAAAATGTTTCTGGGGCTCAGCGACAAGCCTGACTTCTGAGTTACAAACAAGGAGAGGGGAAGGAAGGGACCTTGCTGCTGAGAGATAATGGAGTATTAGTGTTATTGAAACATCTAGCTTAATAGAGCAAAATAAACAGAGGGGATTTATAAAAAGGGAAAGACGGAACAATGTTGTTACCACTGAGGTTAATTTTGAGAAGGGCCTTGCCAAAGGAAGGCTTGCAGAGGTCAAATCCTAAAGAAAAGGGGCATGCCATGCAAAGATGGAAGCAGCACGTAGAGCAGATGGGATGAGGACACCTTTCAGATGATGCCTGCTGTTCTGTGCTGCTTCTGTGCATCAGGTCTGCTGCAGAGAGGTGGGGGAGCTGGGTCTGTCAGTGTGAGCAGCCTGGTGTGTGAGTTCGTGGGGCAGCCGACTTGCACCCAGCATGGAAGCAAGAAGGGAACGGCGGTGAAGCAGAGCTGGCTGTGCTCTGGCACCCTGAGCAGCCCTGGGTGTCCTCCACACTGCCAAAGTATCTGCAATGGACAGTGAGGGAACGATCTGCCACTGCCGGAATTCCCTTCTCAGCACAGATAGTTAATGCTCCCTTTAAATACTGAAATGGGAAGGTTTGAACGTACCCCACCTAATGCAACTGTCCGTGTCTCAGCATCTGTATGAGCACCTAATCCTTCTCTGGGTCCAGCTGACCTGTTGATCTCCGAGCCATCTCATTTCAGGTGGTGTTTCCTATGGAATAATTTTCTTTCTACAGATTTGAAGGTGCTGCCTCCTGGGCTTGTTGCTGGTTTCATGAAACACTAAACGGGAACATCCCGTCTGTCCTCCTTACAGGATGGGTCACTGATAGGCTGTTACTAGGCTCAGTTATAAACTATCTTGATATTTTTGTTTCACTTAATAAAAAAGAAGAAAAGCTTTTCTTTTCTGAAAATCTTTGTTTTTTTCAGTGCTGTATTTCCTCCTGAGTTGTGGTAAATAGAACAAAGTATTCAGAGACTCGTGTCATTGATTTCCTTGCCCTGAAAGGATGTCATGTGCTGCCTGCCCTGTGCATTCTGTTGCACCATTTGCATGTTCTGCAGTTAGGGACTTGTAACAACCTCTTACAAAAAAAAAAAAATTGTTTCCTTTGTGTCCATTATCTCATTATCTGGTGGGAAGAAGAGCACGCTTTCTTACAGCATGGCTGCAATCCACCAATAACCATAAGTTATCTCCTTCTGATAGTACAGTATTTTGTTCCTTTGGCTGCTTCTTAGTGAGATCCTTCATGCTGCTTTGAACGTTGTGTTTGTGTTTTGCTGTCCGCTGGTTGCCTTGCTGAGCTCTGACGGGTGCATGCTTGGCACTGCTATGTTTCACTGCACCAGAAGCTGCAGCCAGCAGCTGCAGAAGTGCAAGGAAGAGAGCTGTAAGGAGATGGAAGTTGCAGAATTGATGGATTCAATAATACGGTAAGAACGCTCACGGTTTTTGTTTTCAAGCTGTGCTCAGCAGAAGTTACCCACAGCTGCTACCTGGTTTTGTTCTGCAGAAGCAGTGCCGTGTTTTTCAGGTGTTTCATTGCTGTTTATTGTGAGTGCTCACAATAGGTCTTACAGTTTTGTAAAGCTTATTCTTCTGGATGTTTTCATGTGCTTAAGCAACAGGCCAGGAAGATAAATGGGCAGGGTCTCCCGTGAGCCTAGCAAGGGGAAATAAACGATGAGCAGGTGGGTGAGGGTGCATTCTCAGAATGCTGTGAAGGGATAATTCTCCTAATTTTTCTTAAACAGAGCTGAGACAAACTTAAATGCACTGAACTTGAGGGTGGTTTTTTTTTTCAGTTATTACTATGTGAGTTCCTCTCAGCAACGTACGCTTATGTGCTAGCCCTTAATTTGCTGCTGGATCTCGGGGTGCTGTCCACAGCCCCTGTGGGGAATCAGGGGAAGCAAAGCATCTACAGGGTTGATACTGCATGGGGAGAAAGGAAAGGGAAAACTGATTTCCTGTGCAAGTAAAAAGTATCCCAAAAGAACACATTCTGCAGCACTGTCTGATTGATAGCTGGTCATGAGAAACTTAAGGTGTAATAATGAGAAAAGATGATTTTTCTAAAAGGAAAAAGGTATTTTTAAGCATTTTCACAATGTAAGAATCTGGTCCTGTTGGAACATAGAAGAGTTCATACTCACATGCCTTGGCTGCTCTACTGGGCCTGAAAAGCAGATGTGAGAGCTTGTCCTTGTTGGTATTTTGTGTTGTAAATGCGATGGTGCAGAATCTAATCAGATTGCCTGTGCGGGTCCTGAGGATATTTCTTGCCTCTTCCCTGCTCTGTGGCATTATCTGTTTGGGTTAGGTGAAACAGGGTTGATACTGATTGCATGAAATGGGATTGCATGGCCTTGGGCAGGTTGTTGCTGCAGTTCCGTGGTTGTTTCTGTCATGTTTTTTTCTTACAGGTTTTAGGTAGAAAAAAACATTCAAGGGTTTCGTTCACTCACTCGCTTTTGTGAAATATTCATGTCATTTAAGCTCTTTTTAACTGAGAGATGGAACTTTTTTTTTTTTTTTTTAAACCTCCCATGCTATACTAAGTTGTTTTCCTGGTCATTTCATACCATCTTCCAGCAATTCCACAAGTGTTCTCTTCCAGGACGTTGTTCAGCAGTGGTTCTGTTGTCCTCTCCATCACAGCATGTCCCTGCATTCAGCAGTGTTGTACGTGGGCTGCAGGTCGCTGCTGAAGTAAGCTGGAAACTTCACAGCTTGCTTTGACCTAAAGCTGAGGTCGTTGCCTCTTTACAGGCTGTGTAAAATGATCCTTAGCATGTCCTGAAATCTCCATCCGTGGTGCCTGCCGCGGCACGGTTCCGGCTCCTTCCAGTGACCTGGTATTTGCTGAATGTTGGTCCCCGTTGGGAATAAAATTGTGCTGGTCCCTAGTGCCACTGCTTGACTTTGCATTCCTCCCAGGCACACCTGTAAGGGCTGCGACTGAGCGTGGCATCACACTTAGGAGTCGGGAAATTGGGGTTCTGTTTTTTGGCATTCCACCAAATGGTGACTTTGAGCAAGACCTTGAGTCACTGTTCCTGGCTACGAATTCTGTCACTGAATGCTTGTTCCCCTCTGCGATGTCCTGTGGGATCTGTGAGTGCTCATCTCACATTACTACATACTGATACCATTTTTACATACTGACACATTAGCCTTTATTTCCCAACTCTGCTGTGATACTATACAGCATCTTTTATATATTTTTCCCTTAATTTGAATTTCATTAATAAGTGCTGCAAGATTATTCAAAGCTGGTGCTTCTGGGCACTGAGTGTGGACAGCTGTGTTTGTCACACTCCTTCAGCTGGGACCGTCTTCCCTGGCTGTGTGATATTGCAGGGACCCACTTAGCATCACTTGGAATTTGCTTTCCTTTGAAGCTGAACAAAGGATGTAACATCTGAGAAGGCTCTTTGTTTTTAGGTTGATCTTTTGTGTGTGTTTTGTTTTGTTGGCACGAAGGAGCAGACAGCCTCCTTGGCACGTGCTGTGTGTGCAGTGCCAGTGCTCTGTGCCAGACGGGCTCGTGGGTCAGCGGCCCGGAGTCAACAAGCCCGACACCGACCGAGCCCATTGCCACTAAGCAGGAGGCTGTGTGAAGCTGGAGCGTTTCAGATTTTTGCAAAAATTTCCTGAAAATGTTTTTGATTGTATTAAAAAAAAGTAAGCAGGTGTTAGACATGACAGTAACCGCTGTGATTTCAGTCCTGTGTCTGCCTTACGCTGCTGGTAGTGATGCTCAGCGAGTGCCCAGATCCCTGCCAGTACTTCAGACCAAGCCACAAAGTCGTAGTGGTTTTGTGGTGTTCAGGCACTTCTCTGTAGGAACCTACACTGGGTTCCATCACTGGTTTCTCAGTCTGAGGACACGCTTGTCAACGGTGCACAGCTCGTGGGCTGTTCCCTAGCAGTTTGATGGCCTGGTGCCTGGTAAGGAGGCTGCTCCGTGCCATTTGCTGTGCAGCCCGTTCCCACGAGCAGCAGTGCTGGAGTTAGGCAAGCAAAATCTGCACCCAGGATCCAGTAATCCCAGAGACCAAAGAGTGACGGCGTTGTGGTTGCACGTGATGCAATGCACACTTGTGCATATTGCTCAGTTCTGTCGCAGGCAGTCGCTTCAGGGGAGGTTTTGCAGCGTTGACAGCACGTGTCCAGTAGGTGCCTTCATTTCCATCCGCTCGTTCGTTGAGCGGGCCTGATTAATTAGTGCGTGTCACCATCTGGTACTTACTGAGAGTATTCATTTTTAAAATGTTGAAATTGTAGGGAATGTTGCACACCAATTAAGTTCCTTTTAATTGGATTATGTTAGTGTAAAGTATGATGGGAGAAGGCCTTCATTGTGATTCAGCCCGCACGCGTCAAAGGGAGATGAAATTGCTTAGAACAAAGGGAAAATGCCTGAAATGCGTGTTGATAACTGTCTCTGTGCACTCAGCAGAGATGATGTCAGCAAATAAGAGCCACAAAAGCCCTGCTGCATTGCTGGGTGAGGTCAGTTTCCTGACACAAGGCTGTCCCAGCTGGGCACTGCCCCGTTTCTGCACTGCAGCTCCGAACCCGCCACCTAACTCGGACCTGCACCGTGAAATGCAGCTTTGCATTGCTCTTTGCTTTGTATCAGCAGGGCCGGATTGAGCTCTGTGCATGCAGTTGTGCATCTGCTGAAACAAGTAGCCTTGTTTCTCCTTCACACTGAGCGATTTGGGTCAGAGCTGAGCCGCTCTCCATGCTGCCCCCAGCACCGGGTCACTGAGCTCTGGGGATCTGCTGGCTGCAGCTCCGTGCCAGGAGCAGGGCTCGTCTGTCTGTACTTGCTCCTGTCACCGACTCACAGTGAGTTTTAGTTGCTTAACGTCGTTGTGCTGCAGTGTTTCTGGGTAAAAAATGTGAGCACCTATGGGTTATCAGCTTAAATACCACAGGAATACCCTTGCCACGGGAAGCAGGGGAGCTGCAAAAGGAGATACCGAGAGCACCATGGGGTGTGGGAGTCCTGAGGTGTGACTGCCAGGATTCCTCGTGCCCTTGTTAGTTTTGAAGAGTAGGGCAAGATGCTCTAAATGAGCTGTGTCAGGGCCGGGGAGTTTTGCTGGTGCGTTTGTGCGCGTTTCCTGCTCCTTCCCTGGGCTCTGCTGCCCCCTGCCCAGCTGCAGCCGCCAGCAGCCTGGAAGCAGTCTCCTGAACGAGGGAAGTGTCACCGTTTTTTTATATTGAAAGGAGATCTCATTCATTTCACTCATAATCGCTCTCCCTGTTGGTATCACTCATAGAGGTGATTCTGTAGGAGAAACAGGGACTGCGTTGGTTATCTGCAAAGGGAGAGGAAAGCGTCAGAAGGAAAACTGGATGTAGTCGTGCAGCAGTGAAGGAACTGCCAGACTTTTTTTTGAGTGCAGTACCTCTTTAGACCTATAAAGGTCACTGTGAACTTAATCTGTAATAGCATAGGAGTGCTTCTGATTTCAAAGTATGAGAAGAGCTCAGTGTTGGAATTCTTTTGTTGCTTTTTCTTAACAGTTCCTCTTGTTTGAAGGCGCATATTTCCCCTTTGCTGCAGGCAGTAGCAGTGCATGGCACGGGAGCTGCTCATCCCACAAGTGCCGAAGCCAACTGGAACCCCATCTGTAGCTCAAACATAAGAAGTCGGTGGCTCTTGCCTGTTTCAGTGGAAAATCATGTTAGAGCATGTGGTTGTGTTTAAACCATTTCCATCCGGTGCTGAAGTGCCAAAGATTTAAGACATCTACACGTCTGATGTAGCCTCTGCCTGTGTTCAGGCTGTGTGTCTGCACTGACACACTGCACTGCTGCGTTGGAACTCCTGGGATTGGAATGCATGTTTGCACAGAGCTATGACCCTGCTGCAGTTTTTACTGTGACAAGAGCCTTGTGTTGTGGGGCTGTTAAATTCCTGTTGGTCACATTGACACATTCTGCATGGCACTCAGGGAAACTGATCTGAAACAGACGCGGTGTGTCTGAGCAAACGGGAGTGTAAAACATGAACAAAGCCCAGTGCAGGGTGTGCAGTGCAGGGTGTGCAATGCAAGGTGTGCAGTGCAGGGTGTGCAGTGCAGGGTGTGCAATGCAAGGTGTGCAATGCAAGGTGTGCAATGCAAGGTGTGCAGTGCAGGGTGTGCAGTGCAAGGTGTGCAATGCAGGGTGTGCAATGCAAGGTGTGCAATGCAAGGTGTGCAGTGCAAGGTGTGCAGTGCAGGGTGTGCAATGCAGGGGCAAGGTGTGCAGTGCAAGGTGTGCAATGCAGGGTGTGCAATGCAGGGTGTGCAATGCAGGGTGTGCAATGCAGGGTGTGCAATGCAGGGTGTGCAATGCAGGGTGTGCAATGCAGTGCTTTCTCATTTTACCCCAGCATTATCAGTAGGAGCAGCATAGCTGGGAAGGCCATAAACCTGGTTGGTTTGTGATAGGATTCTAGATAGGATTCCATTTGTGCAGTTCCTGAGAATCAATATTACCCAGTTAAATCTTAAAAACCATGCACACGTGCACTAATCTTTTTGTTTGAATGGTCTGTTAGCAGATTTTATGTAATGGAGAAATATATTTAACGAGAAAACATTTAGTTTGGCTTCCAGTTAGTGTCACTTTTCTCCTTTTATTTGTTAAATACACAAAAAGGAGGAGTTAACTGGGGTATGCAATTCTAGTATTCCCTCTCTCTCATACTTTAGGGGAATTACTCCTTAATGCAGTTCTCTGGTTACAATACATGGGCTCACGAAGCAATGAGCCAACCAGCCTTGGCAGAGGCCAGAGCAATACAGAGGCGTTGGACGCAGCACGTACATCAACCAGGGGCTGAGGCTGGGGCAGTGTCTGGCAGGCTGTCTGGCTGTTAGGTCATACAGAGACCGCTTTTGGCACTGACTTTCTGGCAAAAAGCTGTGTCTGGAAACATATTGAGTCGACGTGTGACAGATGATAGCTGTGGTACCATGCGTGTGGCTGAGGATGCTCGGGTACAACACAGTTAGGCTCCAGCCCCATCTGCTGTTGGAACAGGACTGCTGTGGTAGAGTTTCCCAGCGTAGGGCAGCCCTTTGCCAGCTCACAGTCCTACGTGAGGAGACTGACCGAGTCAGACAAGTGTCAGTTTGTTGTTTGCTGTGCTGATGAAACCCAGTTGTGCCCATGGTGAGCTCCTGCACGGCTGTCCTGCTGCGTTCCTAACCGGTGGCCATGGAGAGCTGCCTCGTTAGCTGGGTGGTTTGTTACTGCCCTTACAACGTACCTGTGTGATCAGCAAGTGTATTCTCAGCCAAAGCCTGTAGAAGTGTGAAAGGACTGACTTTTCAGTGCCTGTGTTTAAGGAAGCAACAGCAGACACACATTGTTTCACCGCAGTGAAATGTCTCAGGTCACTGTTGAGTTATGCAACAATGACGAAGAGACCAGACTTGTGGCTTTGGCTTCCAGGCTTAAAATCCTCGGGCACTGATTCATAAACTCACAGAGCCAGGATACTCCAGTGGCTGTCAAGGACAACAGGTCCGTGTTTTTCACTTAAGGCCAGTCCTGTCAGGAAATAAGACGACTGGCTTTGAAATGGATTTACAGCCACATTTCAGTTGTTCGTTTGGGGAGGGTGGGATGGGGTGTTAAACTGAGAAGTTTTACATGTGAAACAGATCAGAGGATAAAAATCCATAGCTTTGTTTTGAGGATGTAAGAATGTTTTATTGCCACTGTTGCAAGCTAAAGGAGAATAAACAGTGACTTTCTAGGGAGGTTGCCCCAGCATTTGTTATCGAATTTTCCAGCACAGCAGTGCAGCCGGTCTTGTCAAGCAGACTATCTGTCCAGTTATCGTTTGACTCTGCTGAAAAAAGTGCTAAAATGGCAGTTTGGAATTGCTTGAACATATTTTGCCACTTCAGCTGAGCTCATTCACATTTGAAGCTAAAACAAATAATCTAAATTGCATTTGAGAGGAAAGCATCCTCTTACTTTCTCGTGCCGTATTTAAATGGTTATGTTGAAGGCAATATGCACTAATCCTTGGTTTTATAGCCTCTTCCTAGCGTTTGATTTACTGTGCGAAAATAAAGGTCAATGATCCTGAGCTTGTCAAGAGAATGTTCTGCATTCTCAGTCACTGCCATTTCTCTCTTTCTCTGCTCTGCCTAATACAAGAACTTAGCTGCCAAAGTTTCAATTCTTTATGTCTGAGGAAAATGATAATTGCAACTTTTCTTTTTTGCATTCCACTTAAATGGTTTTGTAAATTTAAGTAAAAAGAGCTAAGACATCAGCAAAAGGCTACTTGGTTATTCTGAGTTGTTGTTCACTGTGTTTAGAAAAGGTAAATATAACAACCAACCTGATTTACCCATCCTTAGCCTCATTCTCTTCTGTGTTTCAGAATGATCACTGCTCAGAGCAGTAGCCACACCAGCTGAACAGAGTGGAAACCTATGGATGAAATCCCTACCATGCACTGAGCAGCACGGCGTCGAGCGCAGAGTTCTGGGAAGATGTCTGCTTGCAACACGTTCACTGAACACGTCTGGAAACCTGGTGAATGTAAGAACTGCTTTAAGCCAAAAAGCTTGCATCAGCTACCCCCAGTGTCTGAAAAAAAAACCCTCTCACATGACAATCTGAAATCCAATGCAAACCAAAGCAACAGCCATCGTGGTAGAAATACGGGAAGTTTCCGACCGCCTGTGGCAAAGAAACCCACTATAGCTGTGAAGCCCACCATGATGGTAGCAGATGGGCAAGGAGTGTGTGGCGAAACCAGCGCTCCAGAGCCTTGCGAGAATAAATCGGTGCCCGCAGGCTGGAACCGAAACAAAGCCGTCTTGCACAAAAAACCACTGAACAATAATAATGAAGATGAAATTGAAGGCTATAGCCATGTTCATAGGCCTTACGGCAACAATGATGGTGTAGGTAAGATACCAAATAATAATAATAATGGACTGACAGAAGTTTTGAAGGAGATTGCAGGCTTGGATACCACACCTCAGCTGACTGGGAGTGAAATGAACTCAAGAGAAACCTTCTTGGGAAGAATAAATAACTGTTACAAAAGATCGTTGGAAAGAAAGATTCCTCCAAGCTGCATGATGGGTGGAATGAAGGATTCACACAGTAAGCATGTTATTCTGAGTGGAAGCACTGAGGTGATAAGCAATGAAGGTGGACGTTTCTGTTACCCAGAGTTCTCCAGCGGAGATGAGAGTGAAGATGACACGTTTTTTGGCAGCATGCAGGAAGAGCATGAGAGCTGGGATGAAAGTGATGAAGAGTTGCTAGCAATGGAAATTCGTATGAGGGGCCAACCTCGCTTCGCTAATTTTAGAGCTAACACTCTGTCTCCCGTTCAGTTCTGCGTTGACAAAAAATGGAATACGGTGCCCCTTAGAAACAAGTCTCTCCAGCGGATCTGTGCCGTGGACTACGACGACAGTTACGATGAAATTTTAAACGGTTATGGGGAAGAGACTGTGATTCTTTATGGGCAAGAGAGCATGCAGAGCATGGTATCTTCTGATTCTACATCTCCTGATTCTTCTTTGACAGAAGAGTCTCGGTCTGGAACAACCAGCAGTTCTTCCCAGAAACTCTGTAACGGAGGATTGTCTCCTAGTACTCCCCAGGACATCAAATTGATCGAACCGGAATATGAAAGTCTCTGTGATAGTCAGCAAGCGAAGGAGGTGTCGAAAGCTTCCAGAAACGTTCCGAAGAATCTAGAAACCCACAAGGCAGTCCTTGCTCTTCGACTGGAAGAGAAGGATGGCAAAATTGCTGTGCAGACTGATAAGCAAGAGAATAAAAGTTCTTCAGATGTTGCTGGTCAAGCTGTAACTATAAATTTGGTGCCTGTGGAAGAGCAAGCTAAGCCTTACAGGGTGGTGAATATGGAGCAGCCTGTTTGCAAGCCATATACAGTAGTGGATGTGTCAGCTGCCATGACTAATGAATGTAAGGAGAGTCAGAGTGAAACCTCTGAAACCAAAAATGCATCATCTAACCCAAGTTCACCGGTAACTCCAGGCACACCTGTTACATCCTGTGCAGCATCACCTGCACGAGTCAATGCTAATCTGAAAAAATCCAGTGCAATCAGATACCAAGAAGTGTGGACTTCTAGTACTAGTCCAAGACAGAAGATACCGAAGGTGGAGTTACTTGCTAACAGCTCTGGACCTTCTGTTCCTCCCAGGAAGACAAGCCACAAGTCAGCTCCTACTTCTCCTACAGCTACAAACCTTTCTTCCAAAACTATTCCGGTTAAGTCTCCCAATTTATCTGAGATAAAATTCAACAGCTACAATAATGCTGGCATGCCACCTTTTCCCATTATCATTCACGATGAGCCCACTTACGCCAAGAGTTCCAAGAATGCCATTAAAGTTCCGATCGTCATCAACCCAAATGCGTATGATAACCTGGCTATCTACAAAAGTTTCCTAGGGACCAGCGGAGAGCTCTCCATCAAAGATAAAACTACCAGCGTAATAAGCCACACGTATGAGGAGATAGAAACGGAAAGCAAAGTGACAGAAGCTGGAAGCAAGCCCAGTGAACTTTCCCAAGCGAAGGGGGTGACCAACAGCACGGAATGTAGGCTCGGTTCTGTGGCTCAGAAGGTGCAGGAGTTTAACAGCTGTCTCAGTAAAAGTCAGATATCACCACAGAGAAGCCAGAGTTCTGACCACAGCTCCCCATCAAGAGTTCAGAAGACGACACAGGAGCCTGCAGATGTGACGCCAGAGGCCTCTGTTGGCAGCAGTGGCAGAGAGAACGCGAGCGCGGTGCTGTCGCAGATCGTGGCGTCCATCCAGCCGCCGCAGTCTCCTCCCGGAACGCCTCAGTCCGGGCCCAAGTCTTGCAGCGCAGAGGAGCTGTATTCCTTACCCCCGGATGCAGATGCTGCTAAAAACACCCTCGTACGGCCTAAATCTCTGTTTACATCACAGTCTGAAACAGAGCCGTCCAAGACCACGGAGAACGCTGCCGTTAAAGTGCAGAAAGATACAGTTTCGCAGCCAGTTGCCACCAATTCTCCAAAGCCAGTGAGGGGCACCCCAAATGCCACAAGTCCCAAAGCAGAGCAGGCTCCACCATTTCCTCCTCCACGGTCCACGTCTTCACCCTATCATGCGAGTAACTTGCTGCAAAGGCATTTCAGCAACTGGGCCAAACCAAATAGTCCCACCAGGTCGACAGAGGCAGAGTCCATCCTTCACTCCGAAGCTCGGCGAGCTGCTGATGCGAAGCCCAAACGCTGGATATCGTTCAAGAGCTTCTTCCGCCGCAGAAAAACTGACGACGAGGAAGACAGGGAGAAGGAAAGAGAGAAAGGGAAATTGGTGGGTCTTGATGGAACCGTGATACACATGCTCCCCCCTCCTCCGGTTCAACGCCATCACTGGTTCAGCGAGGCGAAGTCCAGCTCCAGCGAGAAGCCCTCGATTGTTTTCATGTATCGGTGTGAGCCAGCACAAACTGAACCCAAGGCTGACCATCAGTACAAGAGCGGAGTGGAGTCTGCTATTGCAGAGGCACTTGCAAAAGACAGAGGAGAAGCACAGGAAAAGTCTCCGGAGAGCTCTGAGCAGAAAATAATGAGCCATCCCTCACCACCTCAGATTCCAAAGGCCATCCCCAGGTAACTTGCTTGTCTTTTTTATTCACACAGTTGTGAGCTGTGCTGTCTATACTACCAAAAAGGGAAGGCATGAGGGGTTTTATTACATTGTGTAGTTTTTTCAAAATATAGTTATTTTAGGTGTCTTAAGGCATATTCTAAAAATCGTTGCGTTACCGGGGATATCAGTAAGAATACTGGAAACAACAAAATTACTAGGAGCAGTGCCTGCTATTTGGGGTTTGTATTTGCAGGTTAGTACATTGCCATAGCTGTGTTACATTGAATCAGATGCGTTTTCCTGAATTTTTAGTTGAAGAAATAATAGTTCTTATGTTAGAGGAAAGCTGAAGAATTCCTCTGCAGAAATAGAAGGCAACTCTTGAAAAGGATGTTAGAGATTAAAGGCTCTGTGACACATAAATGTGGTATCCTAGCTTTATCTCGCACACCCACGATAACAAGATATGCTAATTAACTTGGTGCTACGCTGCAACATCACTGCCATGCTCCAAAAATAACCTGTGTGAGAAGTATAATAGAATTAAATTATCTATCAAAGGCAATCCTGCATTTTGCAAGGCCTTTAGCGAGTGTCATTTTGCCCCCTACCCGTATGGGATTCAGCGGAGCCCACTGCTTCGTTTCTGAATGACAATTTTGTTCAGTGATTTCATTTTTAGTTGTTTTAATCGTAGTTTACTAAAATCATTTCTTATTTTGCTTTCTGTAAGAATATTTGGTGGGATTGTTTGTTTTACTCCTATAAATTTCTGATATTTGAAAGCTGTAGGTCCTGGTTTGCTCCCGTATCTGGGATGTACATGGTTTTTTGGCTGGGTCAGAACGTAGAATCGTTAAAGCTGGGAATGACCTCTAGTCCAGCCATCCACCTGCCTCCAGTGTTGCCCACAAACCTGGAGAACAACGTCCACTTCCAGATCTGCAGTGGTTTCAACACAGCACGGAGTTCTGGCAGTGCAAAGCCGAGCGGGGCTGGGGCCGTTTGTTGCAGTCTGCGGCGTGGGCATCGTGGGCCCTTCTCTGAGTACAGACCACAGCTGGAGATGAGTTAGACTAGGTCTTCCAAACTTAGTGACCGTACAGACTAATTCCAAAAGAACTTCAAGTTTGCATTGTTCATTGTAGCAATAACCTAGTGGTAGGAAATGAAAAATTTTGTAAACTTTGACATGTGAGTGAGGCTCACAAAATGGCAGGGGTTTGGGGTGTTTTTTCCTCCTTTGTCTTGTCTGCAGTGATTTTTAGATAAAATAGTTTTTTAATTGACTTAAACTACGCTCACACAGAGAATTCTGTTAGTTTATTTTGGTTTCCTATAAGCTGGTTGTTGCTTGCCTTAAAGTCAAATAAGTGAGGCTCACAGTGACCAGGAGTGACCATTGCATCACGGGGAATTCTGTATTTTACATCACCTCTGGGGAAGAGTGGTCTGGCGTCCTCGTGGAGGCCAGGACTGCTTTTCAGGTTGTTTGCCTTTTGTTAGGCCTGCTGACCCTTGGGGTTTGAAATGTGAGGTGGTGACGGGGTTTGGCATAGTATGATGTAGGGCTGGTTTCTGTAGATTTCATCTCGAAGGGGTTGCCCCAAATACAGTGCGTGTTGTAGTTAAAGGCTGAAGGCTGTGGGGAATGTAGCCAGGGCTGGAATAACTCTTGGCAGGAGTCGAATCTCTCTGCTTACCCTGAATTAAATGGGGAGAACTACATGGCTGTAGAGAACCAGATAAAGAATCAGAGAAGGTTGTGCTCTCAGCTGTCCCCTTAGAGGAACCCCTGTTTTCCATTATCTCCTGGGGAACCTGGAGGATGTGACTTTGTGTCAGCATCTGTTCGGCAGCGTCACCAAATACATCGCCGTGAGGAGGTTCTCTCGCTCCCACGTGCTGGCAGGGCACTGTGTGGCCATTTGTGGTGATCACAGCGGGGAGATGACCCCAGGACAAGCAGCTGCTGGGTTATTTTTCAGTCGGGTCAGTCCTCTGCTCTGGCATGGGAAGTCAGGGAGGAGAGGCTGCTTGTCTCGGGGGTAGCCAGCAGGACGGGCCCATGGCTGCGCTCGTCGTTGGCACTTACCCTTACAGTGCTGCTCCCCTGTCTCGTGTCTTTGTACTGGTGCTGGAGCCCCTCTGACCCACCCTGTCGAAGGCAGGTGGTCATTCTGTCCTGTCTTATTCCAAAACAGGAATTTTATTGCCTACAGGAAAGCTGGGGAGGGGCTTTTTACAAGGATAGATAATGACAGGACAAGGGGTAATGGTTATAAACTGGAAGAGGGTAGATTTAGACTGGATATAAGGAGGAAATTCTTCCCTGTGAGGGTGGTGAGACACTGGAACAGGTTGCCCAGAGAAGTTGTGGATGCCCCCTCCCTGGCAGTGCTCAAGGCCAGGCTGGATGGGGCTTTGGGCAACCTGGTCTAGTGGGAGGGGTCCTTGCCCATGGCAGGGGGGTTGGAACAAGATGATCCCTAAGGTCCCTTCCAACCTGAACCATTCTATGATTCTATGAAAACATATTTTCACTTTTCATTTTTCTGCAAGCTGATTGGCCAAAACCAATTTTCCCTGGTGCAAATCAGAATTTTCCGAACGTTAGAATTGGGCTGTCTGGCTTCTAATAATATTGCTCTGTGGTTTCTAAATTTTTTCAAGGCAATACAGCAAAATACATTGTTAGAACACTGGACAGCAGGTATCTTTATCTTTCAGTTATTTTTTTGTTACCTGGACGAAATTTAAGGCCTTTAGTTGCTTGGGTTTTTACCTAATTTTTAGTACTTGGGTTTTTACCTAATTTTTAGTACTGTTAAAGGGACAGAGAAACCTTATACTGCCAAAAAAAAAAGAAGGAATTTTGTTTAAGAGTTTTGACTTTTCTTCTTAATATTCCAGTAGGTAAGAATCAGGGTTGTCAGCCTCCATTTTCACCCAAACAGGAGACGTAACAGATGATGCTGTGCTTGTTTTGTGTTAACTCATCAGGTGTTCACAAAAGGTTGCTGTTAATTCAGGCCAGGGTGTGTGCTTGGAAAAGATATTTTAAAATTTTGGTTAAGTTTGTGGAGGCTTAGAGAAAAACTGAAGACGTGAAGATAGCAGGCAATGAATGTGACACGTTTCTGAGAATGCCAGCAACAGCAAGCTCACTGAAAAAACAAACTGATGACCTGGAAAACAAGATAAGCTTTAAAAATGTCAGATTACTGGGGGTCTCGAAAGCAAATTAAATGAACATAAAATATTTCCTCCCTTTGTAATGGGTTACAGAGCTGGTAGAGGTTGATAGCATAACCACAAAACAGGTCTGAAGGTGTTTAAAGTTATCACCAAGAAAAGTCATTTCATCCTTTGAACAGCACTGGCAAAACACACAGTTGTTTGGAAAGCTGCAAGCTCTCTGCAAGAACTTGGTGCAGCTTTATCCATGTGCTGGGTTTCCTGTTTGGAGCCGGGCTGCATCTACGGTGGGTCCAAAGGAGAAGGCAAATGCTAATGTAAAACTGTACCAAAAGATTGCAGATGGATTGGTGTTTGCTAAAAATCAGCAATCACATCAGCCGTGCTGTAACTGGAAGGGAAATCAGGTGCTGTCAGACCTCCTGTGGTGCTTTTTTTATTTTTAATGCAGCAGATGTTCTCAGGCAAAAGCTGAAATTGACCTCGAGAACAATAACGTGACAATATTTGTGGCCCAGGCCACAAGTTCCACTGCGTGGAACAAAAAAAAAAAAACAACAAAGCCATCTTCCAATTCTTCAAAGGGTTTGTTATCTAGTGGATCAGACTCCTGCTATCAGAGTTTCACAGATAAGGTTTCTTCTCTCACCGAGGGAGCTTTTTAGATTGAGCCATCCTAAAGGAGAACTGCAGCCCTGCCGTGTGATTCTTCCCGTCCCATCTGCATGAACCACACCACAGCTGAACCCAGATCTTTCAGCACTGTGTTTAATTGCAGTGTCCTCGTAAATTGAGACACAGCTGAAGTGTGTACAGCCGTTTCCATTTCAGTTACGTATTGAACTGAGTCGTTGCCTTTTGTAGCTGCTCACAGCTTCCCTTTGTAGGCTCTTTGGGCCAGGCTTGGATCAGCTACGGATAGAACTGTGTGTGTGCTGAAATGCTTCAAGTGGGGAGGTCTGTGAGATCATTCCATTCTGGCTTAGGTAAGAAGGCATTGGAATTACATGTCTAATTCCCAAAATGATGCTGACTCTGTCAAAAGGATCTGAAAGTAGGTTGGCCATCAGCAGTTTTGTTGTCCCGTAGCTACAAAAGAGCACTGTCCTGTCCTACCTAACAAAATGAGTGGGGTGCCTGTTATGTCGAGAGATGCTTATGTTTTGAAGATTTGTTTTGAACGTTTTCCTTAAAAAGCATATTTCTACATCAGCAGTTTGGGTTCTTTTAAGGCTATTTTTGATGGAAAGAGCCCGAGGTAGTTTTACTGGGCGTTTTAATGGGCTCTATACATACGAGAGGACAAGCAGTGATCCTGGGGTGCTTTTGGATGTGCTGATTGCCTTGAGGTTGCTGAAGACTGCTCAGACTGTTTGCTTTGAATCACAGTAAGCCAGTGTCCCTTCAGGAGTCTGAGTTAGGAATCAGATTTCCACATTGAGGCAGTTGAGAAAGCTCCAGTGAGGTGATTTAGATCCCCAGGACTTAAAGGGCCCCGTGTTGGGTTTGCTCTTCAGTCAGTTTTTTAGCTGCTTCTGTTACACCACTAACGGTTAAATAAGGAAAAAATCAAAGTAACCGGGGTGGTAGGCTGTGCCACGGTGCACATCATCCGTGGCCTGGACCTGTGAGCCTGAACAGCGCAGGGAATATTGCTTACAGGTAGCCTTGCTTGCTTCAGTGGGACAGGAGCCAGGAAATGTGCCAGATTGCTCAGTAAAAACACAGCTGGCATTGGTGTTCTTCAAAAATGCAGTCCTGTGTTGGGATCCAGGGATGGGCAGGAATAATTACCACTATCACATCCCATTTTCTCCTTATCACTGGTCCAGTCCTGCAGATTCTACTCGAGAAGAAAACTAAGTTTTACAATCAGAGTAGGGCTCTATTTCAAACAAGTCCTTCCTCCCCATTTCCAGGACCTCTTGTACTGGTCTTAAAAGCTCTCCCCTGAGTCCAGAACCACTTAAGTGTGGCTTGCATAAATTGGTGGGGAGAATTCAAGGAAGCTTTTGCTGGAAGTTCCTCCTTGAGCAAGTCTACTGAAATGGAAGAAATTTCCAACCAGAAGGTTCAGGTGGAATGAACAGTTCTGCCTTCCCCTGAATCTACCTTAATTTGTTTTTTCTAGGTATCAGCAAGGGTTATTTGCTTTAGTCACGTGCCCAACCATGCCAAAGCCAGGCTGGATGGAGCTTTGAGCAACCTGGTCTAGTGGGAGGGGTCCTTGCCCATGGCAGGGGGGTTGGAACAAGATGATCTCTAAGGTCCCTTCCAACCCGAACCATTCTATGATTCCATGATTTTATGCTTTCTAAGAGTCCCAGCCACCCACCTCACCTTGTTTCGTCAAGGATGAACTGTGGTGAGATTCTTCTCCAGAGCGTCCATCCATAAGCTGACAGGGTCAGAACTGATGCGTGCTCAGTGAGGGAAAAGTCAGGGGAAGCTTCGTTTGCAGACGATGTGTAAATACTGAGGACAGTTGAAGAACCAAGTGGAAGGGATTTTATCACTCGGTATTTTATAAATTTGGATTAAGAAGTGGTAAATGGTGTGTTGTTGTTCCTAACCCCTCGAAGGCAGTCTGTGAAATGGGAAGGGTGGAGGTGCAGACCGGCTGCAGACAAACCACGGCGTGAAGCACGGCTGCTCTGCGCAGCTCGGTGCCGCCGAGGCTCCTGGCACTGAGGGGCTCAGCAGGGTGTCTGCTGGGTTATGAAGTGTGCTCCCGTCATCCATGCAAACACTGCGTTACAAAAGACTTTTTAAATAATAATAAGGGAATATCAGTCCTCATGCTTCAGGAATAAGCCAGCTTCTAAATAGTAAGAGCTGGGAATAGCGGTGGTGGCTCAGCTCCCGCGGGTTGCCGGCTGTGAAGCTGCTGTCGCTTTGCTCCCCTGTGACTGCATTGGGAAATGGCAGTGAGGGGAAGCTGAGCTGCACGGCCCACTGGAAGGGCTGTATGGGCCCACAGGGTGCTCTGATTTCTGAATGGCAGCTTCTGTGTGAGGTGGCCTTTGGCCACCCCAAGCCAGTAACGCTCTGCCTTTTTCCTCAAGCTTTACACAGTCAATGTAGGTTCAGTGTAGCTTCATTAGCTGAAAGCTGCTAAGGCCTGAGGGAGGCTCAGAAGGATCCCCTGAAACTAAATACATCTGCAAGTTCCACGGGTGTTTTGTGTCTTCTTTCCTGTCAGGCTCTCTCCTCTCACCCTGCATGAGGACGGTGTGCTGTTGCCTTGCTGATGTCCACTGGGCAGGAGTGGACAGCATTGAGGTCAGAGCCACGGCTGGGTCCGGGGCCGCGTCACCTCTCTGCCGTTTGTCACAAGTTTCTGCCGCTCCGGGTTCAGTGCAGAACCGCTCTGGCTCAGCCAGAATCACTCACTGCGAGCATTTCTCTTCTTACCTGCCTCGTATTCGTTGCTCGTTGTTAATCGCTCTGAGAAGGCGTACGCTGAGCAGAGGGAAATACAGTCAGTTCCCCCCTCCTTATGGAACCTAACACCATTCCCAAAAGACTGAGGGAAGTCGGACCAAAAAAGTCACATCTTGCAAAAACTGTGAGCGGGGTAAGAAGCAGAGGCGTTTGGCCCTGCAGAAAACTGCAGTTGTAACAGCTCTGAGCTTGTACCCGTGTCAGTCTCGGGGCTCTGGCATTTCTGTGCCGGGTTTATTGCTGGCACCATCGCAGCTTCCTGAGAGCACACGGGTGCTCACAGAGGGCTCCTGGCTAGGCACGACCACGTGTGCCTGAGGAGCAGCCCTCTGGGGAAGCAGTTCATTTCCTCTGAAGTCTGTTTGTGAAATAAGAAAGGGAGAAGCAAAAGGCTTGGACAGAGGGGACGGCACCCGCTGTGACAGCTAAATATGTGCTCTGACACAGGGCCTGAGGAATGCACCCTGGCAATCGTCTGTAACTGTCCCAAATAAGGGGTGGCTGTGAGCATCCCTCGCAGTCAACAAGAAGACACAGATTTATACAAGCGGAGGCTGCAGTGGTTCTAGTCTCAAAGAGCAGCTTGTTTATCAGCCACTGCTCTGCTTCCCTGGGGCACTGGTGGATGTGTGGCTGCCTGGGGCAGAAGCAGCTCCTTGCTGGGCTCTGGCAGCTGGGTGGGCGAGGTTTCCCATTTGCCAGACCTGGCTGCTGCTGGCTGTTTGCTTGTGGGGCCAGCACGCTGCCTGTGCATGCTGCCTCTCTCAGGGTCTTTCGCTCTTCAGCTACAGGGAAACGCTTCCTTGCAGATCTCATGGCTTCACATCTCGCTGCTATTCCACGCGCGTTTGGTCCAGGCGCTGGGGCGGGCTGGAATACAGTCTGAAGGCGTTCCCTGCCCCGTAACAGCGGGCTTGTCTGAGTTCTCCAAACCCCCGTGGAAATGGGAACCTGCTTTTCCTCAGCTGCTGAAGGTGACTAAGACCATAGTTGTCATACCAGAGCCGTGATGCAGCAGCCTGTGACCTGCTGCAGTGCAGGAGGCAGGGCAAGGGTTAAGAAGGCAGGGCTGTGGTGAGTGGTTTCCTGGGGCGCTTTGGCGAGGCCCTGGGCCAGCCCCCGAAGGTAAACATGAAGGTGCAGTAGGTGTAGCACTCTGTGCAGAGTTCAGCCTGTTGCTTACAGCTTGCACAACTTGTAGCACATCAGAACACTGTGGAATCAATGGCTCGCCAGAGTTTCAAGACATGATTAAAAGACTCAAGAAGGCCCTGAAAGAATTTCCTTTAATGGGGAATTGTGTGAGTGAGTACAGTGGGTGAGTTGTACTTTATTTTTTTTCTTTCTTCCTTGGTGCTGTTGGTTTACGTTGTTTGGCAAAACGCTTTTGAGCTTAGGGTTAGCGTCTGTGCTTGCATGTGTCTGGTGTGGAGAATGGGAGCGATGCTGAAGCGCAGCCCGGGGACGGGGCTGTGCGGCTCCCAGAACTGTTTCTCCTGGAAGAAAAGTTCTTGTTGAGGAATGCAGGTATGCGTGCCACTTACAGCAGCTACCGGTCGTTAGTTTAATCTCTTAAGAGCCTTTTCACTGCTTTAATTTTATATATGCTTTCCTCTGAAATTACCTTAGGTTAACTCTTTAATGTGGGTACGTTTGGGGCTCTTGGAATGTTCTTCACGCCATTGCTGTGCATGGTACTAAAAACGAACAACGTTTTTGACACTGATGAAAGGCTCCGGCTGTTTGAAGTCACGCCGTGTTCTCTCCTTTGCTAACAAGCCCTAATGAGTTCTGTGTGCTCGGCTTCCCCAGCCTGAGAGCAGCATGTGGGTGCCGCACCGCGCGTGGGGCTCGTGGGGTGCAGGCTGTTGGCATGCTCAAACCTCTCCACTCGGTCTGGGGTTGCTAGAAGATCGTGCACCACGATTTTCAGTGTTGGCTTTGGGTTAGAAGAGAGAGACCTGTGCCTACCATGTATGTTCCCTCTTGGAGGAGATGATCTCTCTTCTCACCCCGAGGATTTGTATCGTGGAAACTCAGCTGCTCTGCCTGTTTCAAAAAGCACAGTTTTTGTTTCTGGCCATCAGAAGTGGTATTAAACCTTGAGCATAACAACTAAACGCCAGTCTGTGTGATGTGGTCATCTTGGAGGGAGTGCTCACCCCTCACCCGTATGGCAGCGAGGGCTGTTCAGAGCTCTTCCTGCTCCATCTGTCAGGCCAGAACAACGACAGCTAGTGGACAGGACAGGCGCTCTCCAACCTGCCTGTCATCAGCATTTGTTTCTGAGTGAGAGAGCATAAATACAGAAGTATTTGGTCCACCTCAACGTGTTTTATCTGGCACAGTGTCGATAATTGCTGCTATGTTTTCAGCAGGACTGACTGGTTTTTTAATAAGCCCAAACACAGCATTTTTTCAATATATTACGTATAATTTTTATGTCATGCTGCTGTAAATAAACCCGTGGAAGCTGGCTGGGGCCATGATGCCCACGGTTCTGTGCTGTGAGTAATCACAGCTTGGTGGAACCTGCACAGCACAGAGCAGGCACGGAGCGCTGCTCCCGTGGGCTGGGCCTGTCACACCAGCAGATGGATTTTCATCCTGGAGAATTTTATATGGGAAGCTGAACACTAGGCTTCCCACAGTGTCAGTTCCCAAAGTCCTACCAGTGTATGAAAATGCATTATTAGAGCTGTGTGCATTAAGACTTAGTTCCCTCGCTATACCCTTGATTAAGGCAAAATTGTTCTAATTGGTAAAAGGCTCCTTAATCCCTGCTGCCATCCTATGAGTAAAACATTTTATTTTCCCTTTTGTATGAAAGTAATGAACTATTGTTACTATTACAGTCAAAACTTTTTTCCTCTTATTAAGAAAAAAATGAGCATTTTAGAAAGTTATTCTTAAAAAGGGGGGGGGGGGTGGCAAAAGGAGCTGAAAGGAGCATTCCCTTTGCGGAGACAGGTCATGCCAAACGTGGTGTTTTGCTGTGGGGATGTAGCCTTGCTCCCCAGCTGACTGTGTTCTGTTTCAGTCAAGTGCCCGACGACACGGCGCTGGAGGAGCTGTCCCCTCGCGTCCCCAGAGCCGTCTTTGTCAAGCAGGACAATGGCGGCAGCGCCTCGGTCATACCCGCGTCGGCTGCCCGCGTCCCGCAGGGGGAGGAGGACAGAGAAGAGGCTTCACATTCTCCTGACCTGAATCCCTGCAGTGCTACGTACAGCAATTTAGGTAAGCCTGTCCTCATACAGGAAAACAGAAGTTGGATCCAATTTTGGGTACGGGGCGGGGAGGAACCTTGTCTCTCAAGCGACTCGGTATGCTTTCATACAGTCAGTTCTTAAAGATACACCTTTGATTTCTGTGTGAGGCAGGTTACGTTATCGTGTCTCATTCTGGGGGATACAACCGAGAAATTAAAGACTGAGCGAACACAGAGGGTTTCTTTCCTAGGATTTTACTAGGTGCAGGCAAACTTTGAATCGCCCTTACTGATAAGATGTCTCAGAGATGCTTTTCAAAGACACATTGGTTCATCTCCTGGGCAGCCTGCTCTAGTGGGAGGTGTCCTTGCCCATGGCACGGGGCTTGGAACAAGATGAGCTCTAAGGTCCCTTCCAACCTGAACCATTCTATGATTTGGAGGATTTCTTATCAAAGAAGAGCTTTAATACACAGATTAAATTATCAGTGTTTTGAAAACCATAATTGGATTTCAGCATTTTTCCAAACTTAAGCAGAAGATAGGATTTGTCATTTTACAGCATCAATAACTGCTAATATATTTGCAGTCATCTTTTGTTGACTGAAACCTTTCTTATCCTAGTTTGAGAGTTTACTTGTGCTGTTTTGGGAAGTTTTAAGGTAGGAGTGTCCTGCAGGTACTGCACAGTCTGTTCAGCCATCACTGAATTCCCGAGTCATATCAAAAAGATGCATGTGTGCAGGGCTTCTCTGGAAGACAGATAAGCATCTCCCAACAGACAGTGTCAACATCAGGAGCCTTGTTTCTATGGCATTTGGTTTGGAGCACTGTGAACTAAGGAACACCTACAGACAGCTTTCTAGAAGAGCTTTTATTTATTTTTAGGACTATGTAAATAAATGTTTTTCAGTAAGGCTCCAGTGGTGCAAGCATTCGGGCACAGGAAGCATTTGGACATGGATGAACTGACTGCACTGGGTGGCTCCCAACTGTAAGAATTTGGCATGGCCACAGATGTCTGAGAGATTGAGGAGCAAATTTTTAAACCCTCAGGTGCATACATTCCCTGGGCATTTTGCAATATTTTTGCCTATTTTTGCTGAAAGGTGAACAAGGGAGGTTTTGTGTTGTTACAGTAAAACATGGGTTTAAATTTCTTTTTTATAAAGCATAAAGAAGAAAATATCCTGCCAAAGAAGGATATTAACATCTACCAAGAAATTGTAATTCAAGAAGAAATAAAATGTAGACCTTCATGGTGGAATTATCCAAAGGCCTAACGAATTATTTTCCATTCATTGAGATAAATGTGCATGTCTGTATCTATATAATTTCTATATTTAGGGCATAAGTACATCACAGACATGGTCCAGACAGTACATCTAGCGACACAGAGCTGTTTATACCTGGTGAGCCCGTATTCCTCACCAGATTAACATGTAAAAGGATGAAGCCTACAGCATCACTTAATGTCTGAGACACCCTCTTCTCATGGTGAGATTGCTGTTTTGTAGCCTTAGTGCTCCTGCAGTCAAGGGACTGCTTGCTTTCATCTCCGAAGTAATGAGGTTGTGATTCTTTTATTCAGGGCTTTACTCAGGTTAGCTCACTTCAGCGAGATGTTAGGCCTGATGGCAGCTGCTTCGACAGAGCTAGATGGGCTTCTGTGTGCAGACCTCTTCCCTTCCCACAGCATCTCACAAAGCAGGAGGAGTAAACTCATGTGAAATGTAATAAAATAGCATTAAGCACCGAACAGCCTGCCCTGAGAACTGTGGGGTGTCCAGCTGTGGGGCTGCACAGAGCCCACCTGGGCACCCTGCTGGATGTGTCCCAGTGACCCTGCCTGACTCCACCACCTCTGGAGGTCCCTTCCAACCTGAACGGTTTTGTGATGCTGTGATCGCTCCTGTCAGTCCTCTCTTTTGTCAGCATTACTCCTCTGTCAATGTTCCTTTGTAAAAACATAAAAGCTGAACCCTTAGTGTTTTATTCAGCATCTTATCCTCGTCGTCGGGTCGCTTTCAGGCTCACTGTCACCAGAGTAGATTTTAGATATGAAAGAGTTAAAGGAACCTGTAGGCTTCCCTTAGCCTGGCTTGGCAAGCTTGCTGCTGGCTGTTAGAAGCAACGCTACCCTAAATGGCACTGAGCTCTCTGGCTGCAGTTCAAGCTTGTTGCTGGTTGATTCGAGCAGCCTGGCTTCATAGTGCAGATAGCTATCAAGAAACGGCTGGGTAAGGACAGAGCAACTGCTCCTTGCTTCCACCTCTTACACCACCCCAGCAGCAGAATCACATTTTGTAGAGTTAACAAACACCAATGTGTGCAAATGAAAGAAAGAATAATAAGGAAATAGGTGAGATAATTGAGTTCTACATTTGCCTTTTGCTTCAGCTGCAGTTGTACGTACAGTTGCCTTTTTATGGTTACGTACTACAGTTTGTGTAGTGCTTAGGAAAACATACAGCAATTTGCTATAGCAATAGCAGTGAGCATAGCAATTTGCAGCATAAAGCACAAGATTGACTTTTTCAGTACTATTCCAAAACACACTCTTTATATTTCTTCTTTTATGGACGAGTGGACGGTATCCTATCTTCAATAAATGTCTCATCGTCAGTTGTGACACATCACATGGAATCTTACCAACACAATTAATGGCAAGATGGGTACGTTTTCATCTGCAGTGAGGCAGCAGTTTTCAGTAGGTGCTGCCCTCAGGTCTGCTTGGGTTTGGCCCTCCCCTGCTCCCCCAGGAGCTGTCCCATCTGCAGCTGGCAGCCCTGCCTGCAGGCACTACCGCTGTGCCAGCAGTTGTTTGTCAGGTACCAAACTGCAGATGCAGAACTCGTGAAAGCATATTGATAAAACACACGCTGTATCTGTTGTTTCATCTAGCATGTGAAATCATACATCTAGGAATTAAAAAAATGCAGGCAAGACTTGCAAGATAGGGCATTCTCTTCTGGGACTTAGACACAGCATAAAAAAACTTGGGATTTTTTAGGAAATAGCAGATCCCACCACAGCAATAGCATAAAAGAGCTCAGGATGTTCCTGGGTGTGTAAATAGGAGGAAACTTCAGTGGGAGCAGAGAGGTTTTGTGTATCTCATTTTCCCCCCACAGCTGCCCTGACTGCAGTCGTGCCATCTCAGAACAGTTCTGTGCAGTCTCAAACTATTGATGAGAAACTGGAGGCGCACCGTGAATGTTAATTAACAAGCGTTGGCTTTCCTTTCTTCCTGGTGGATGTATTAGCATTCTAGTAAGATGTTTATTAAATTAACGATAAACAGCAGAGTATAATACAGGATTAACTCTTGCATTCATGTGAGTTTGTGTATTGAATAATTTTATAGAATAGTGTACATGGGCTCCATTTCTGGTTGTGGGAGAAGCAAGCAAGCAGAGGCTGCCAGAGGTGCTGCTGCAGGAGCCAGCCATGTGGTCAGCCCAGCCCTGTCTTATTCTGGGTTCCCTGCAGGCACAGAAGAAACTGCTCAAAAATTCCTCTTCCTCACTGGTCTCCAGGGTACAGAGCCCATGGTTTTCACTTTAGTTCTCTTGGGGTTTTACAGATGTTGTCTTGGAAGAGGACATGTTACCCATGTTGTATGTGGATGATTATTCATGTTTGCTTTTCTTGGCAATGCAAAATGTGAAAATTTTGTCAAGCTGGTGTGATAAATTGGAGAGCAGCAGAGGTGAGAGTCATTGTAGCTGTCTGGGTACTGCTCATTCATCAAAGTCCCTCTGCTAGGGGGCTAAGGATTAGAGTGCTCACTAAACCCCAGAACAGAGCTCACCATGGTGGTAGCCCAGGCACTCCTGTGAATGCTAGGGTATTGTTTTCAGCTGTTTTCTAATTCACATCTTCCCACAAGAGATGTTATCCTCAGATCAGAAATGGTAGCAGCAAAAAAATCAGAAAAAATGCTTTTGAGGACAAAAGAGGATGTTGGATAGGTTGCCATGTCAGGAGCAAGGTGAGTTTGGGGCAAGTACAGGAGCAGCCTGTTGCAGAACCAGGCTGACAGGTGACAGGTGTTGTAGAGCAATACATAGCTCAGGAGCAGCTCTGCTCGAGGAAGGATGGAAGCGTGCAGAATGTCACCCACTTTGCTTGCCTCGTTCACCAAGAGTGGCTTTTCCAATTAAAGAAGCATTTTCCTTCATAAGCCTGAAATTTCTTGACAGCACATGCTGCTTATCTGGTCTAAGGCAAAAAAGACAGAGACGTGGTATCAAGAAATCTCAACATTGTTACTCTGTGAAAAACATGCTTATGAAATAGAAAATTGAATTAAACCTGAGCTCAGTGTGCCAGAGTCAACAGCCTCCTGAGCTGATATGAGCAGGTTGCAATGCAAGGTCTGATGATAAGTCAGCTACCTAGAGAAATAAAATGAAATTGTTTTAGGGCTGGCTTAGAATTTCGTACCTCTGCGTGGTGTCTGGAGACTTAAAGCATCGATATTTAAATAGCAAGGTCCTACAGTGGACGATATGGCACTGCAGAATTGTTTAAAGCTCTCCAAAAAGCTGCTGTCTGCAAAGAGTTCATTTTTTTTCCACCTTTGAACAGTCTAGAAACCACTTCAGAGATCTTTAAGTGGTAGCTTAATGCTGTGCCTGTCCCTCCTCCATCCTGCAGCCTTGTAGTGCTGCAGAGCGTGCGCGGGGTAGGGAAGTGGAGGGGTTTGAGTGTTCAAGGGGAGGAGGAAGTGGTAGGCAAGAAGAAAAAGCAAATGCTTTGCCAGTATTTGTGTGCAAAAGAATGTTCTTGTGATCTTCAAAGAGGAACAACATTTAAGACCAACTTTTTCTTCCTAGGCAATGATTTAAAAAATGTGCATGTGATATCCATGCAGGGCGTGGGGAAGGCTGAGCTGGAAGGCCTGGGCATCTGGGCATGGAAGTAATGGATAGTGTTAAGCAGTCAGCATAAAACCAATCCAGAAACAAAGTTTTTCAAGCACTTTATCCACCTGGATGGTGTTCCCTGTGGAGACCTGGTTCTGGTGCGGAGAAGCTACACTGTAACACGACGTGCTTCACAAGCATGTTGTCCAGAGCTGGGAATAACTTGAAACCACATAATGAGTTGTGCTTGCAGTTGTCTGGATCCTGCCACCCCTGCCAGACATCTGAAATGATGAATTCTGGTTGTGAACAGCTTCTTTAGTGGAGTTTTTATGTCAGCTCCCAAAGCGATGCAGAAGCTACAGCTCGTGAAAGTCACTGGCTGCAGTCGCAACGCTGCTCCGTGTGAGTGGCTCTAGGAGGGCAGGGCCATTAAGGCAGGCAGGAAATAGAGAATCAGGACGAAACACCTAGAAATGTTACCTCTCTTGGAGAGGGTTTCGGCTGCTACTGCCCCAGTTTGCTTTCTTGCTGGTCCAAGGCTCACAGACAGACAAGGCATGTTAGGAAACCGCCTCCTGAAACAGCAGCCCTTCTCCAAAGGCCAGCAATTGGTCTGCTTTGGCACAGTGGGGAGGAGGGCAGGAACTACAGAACAGCCAAGTGAGCTGTAATAGAAGGAGGAGAAGTACAGAGGTCACAGGTTCTGTAGGAGTACAGAATTGCTGTGTAAGGCAACACGTCTGGATCAGTAAGAAAAATGGATACGAGCTGAAATGAGCTTGTCTCAGTGCTGTGCAAAAGGCTGTGGCGTTTGGATGTGTGGCTCTGGCGTGCAGATACCAATTCTGCTTTTGGCTCTGAGTCGTGGCACCCTTCATGTCTGCAAAAAGAACATGTCTGCTGCAGTGCCTGCTGCTCAGCTGGCAGCAGTGAGGTGTGGAGAGGAGCGCAGCCTCGGCAGGGCACTGTCACTGCCATGCCCAGGCCAGAAGGGAACAGCAGAGGGTCCCGAGGGTCACGTTCTCTTTAAGTGACCTTCACAATGACTTGAGAGATACAGAGGGTTGCCCTGGTATTTCTAGCCTTTGAACATTTTTACTATGTGTGAGCTAAACAGCGATGACCCATGGGAGCAGCTCTACGCGATTTTCCCTGACGGTCAGGCTGAAAAGATCCACTGCCAATGCACGTGCAAAGTTAACAGCATTTCCTGCTCAAAATGCAGTTTTTAAGCATTGGAACATCCAGGCTTATCACAAAATCCATAAGGCTTTTCTGGGGGTTTCTTGAGCTTAAACAAAAGATAGAGATACAACTTTCATTTGTGATGTTGTCTCCTTAGAATGGCTGAAAAGCGAATGATTGCTTGGAATTCATGGCTCAAGACTGTTCTGTTTGGGGATGCAGTTCTCTCTGTAAGGATTCAGCACATAAACATCTTATTAGAATAGTCAAACAGTGGAGGCATCTTCCTCTGGGCTCTTCCCTTCTTGGTAAAGATGCTCAGAGGCAGATATGGAGAGCATCCATTCCATGTCTGCTGTAACAACGGCCTTCCTGCCCTGCCGTGGTTGCCAATGGTCCTCGGAGGAGTAGTCGAAAATGTATAAAACAATTCTGCTGAAAAAGACAACTGATTATTAAGACAATGTTTAAACAATGTTTAACAACTGTTTAATTGGCCCAAACAGCAGCGAGGTGGTCATTTTTGTCTGTTTATTGGGGGTTTTTTGGTTGTCTAGTTTTGTTTTTAATTCTCTTAGTGCTGTCATTTATTCATTATTTCCAAGAACTCTGGCAGTTGTAAAACATAACTGTCCTCTCTAAAGTCCATCCAGAACACACCCCCAGAAGCGTATCTTCCCTAGAAGCACACAGCTGAGCAAGCAGTCTCAGAGGAAATCCCATGTGTTTGTCCCTGTCACCCACTGCATGGAATCTCTATCAGGGTCCACCCCAAGTTCTCGAGCGTTTGAATAGGAAGTGGAGAGAGAATGCCATTATAGGTGATTGACTGCGGGTGGAATTAAGGGAGGCTGAGCACAATTACTGAAACTGAAATTTGGCCAGGCTGCCAAAATTGACTTTTGGCTTTTGCTTGCACTTTTTTGTCAGCAATGCCATGTGCTGTAAAATGCAAGCAGTCAGCCCTGAAACTGATTTTACTATATAGGCCAAGGTCAAATAAAGAGCGGCTGCGTGTGATAACATATGCACGATGCTGAGCTAGTCATTTTGCTTTTGATTAGTTCGTCATTCCAGATATGTATTCAGGCCCTCTTCAAATGGGAGAAGGGAGTTCTAGTCAGCTTCTTTCTTCTCCCTTCTTAAGCTTTTTTGCAAAGTGCAAAGATGAGCAGCAGATGCCAAGGACTTTAATCTTCTATTACTGTTCTTTTCTTGTTACACAGGACAGTCCAGAGCAGCCATGATACCTCCGAAACAGCCAAGGCAGCCCAAGGGAGCTTCGGACGATGCCATTGCCTTTGGGGGGCTCACAGACCAGGAGACAGTGAGCAGCTTACAGCCAACACCACCTCCACTGCCAAAAAAAACCATTCTGAGGGCCAACACGGAGCCGAGTCCCAGAGATCTCCAGAAGCAGGCTCTGGAGAACAACCTGTGCATTGTGGCCAATCCCACCTATGACATCGACACCAACTGGGAAGCCAGCAGTGCCTGCTCCTCGGTCAGCTTGGAGCTCAAGGTTCTGGAAAACGAGTCAGGGGATTCCTTGGACAGGCCTACAGACAAGCTAAGGACAACCACCTCAGCAACTAACAGTGTTTCCAGCCTAACCACTATCAGTATTAAGGACCGTTGTTCCAACAGCATGGAGTCTCTGACCGGGAGACGCATCTCGCAGGCTAAGCAGAGCAAAGGTGTCCAGAAGCCGCAGAGGCAAGCACTTTATCGAGGGATTGAAAACCGAGAAGAAGTGGTGGGGAAAATCCGAAGCCTTCACACCGATTCCCTGAAGAAGCTGGCACTGAAATGTGAAGACTTGTTCATGGCCGGACAGAAAGACCAGCTGCGGTTTGGCGTGGACAGCTGGTCGGATTTCAGGCTCACCAGCGACAAGCCCTGCTGCGAGGCAGGGGATGCCGTTTACTACCCGGCTTCCTACGCCAAAGATCCTCTCAACAATTACGCAGTCAAGGTAAGAGGGGTTTGAAAAGTGGAAACGCTACACAGCAGGGACAAAACGTGACACCAGCCATGGTCTGCAACAGCCCCAGCTGGGGGTGGTCCCACAGCACCAGTGAGGGTTGCTTGCAGTGCTGCTTGAAAAATGAGAATCCCAAGGTAAAGGCTTTTCCTCCTGTCAAGAATCACTGCTCTGTACGTTTAATCTCTTTATTATTGCAACTCCAAAATTATTGAAACACAATCAGCGCGACTCCGTCTTCATGATAGTCGCTGTTCACTGAAATACTGAAGGGAAAGCTGTGTTATCTTAACGCTGGTCAGCACTTCTCTGGGAACTTGTAAAACTGAAACTTCATCTGCATGCAGATGAACCTGTGCTCAAATGCTAACTCAGATGATACTAAATCAGCACTTTTAATTAAGAAATATTTAAAAAATTTCCACTGCTAGAAACATGCAATTTTAAACGTTAACTGCAGAGCACCGTGTCTTTCTGTTCCCATACAAATTCCTGCGTTGCCATTGGCATTCATTAGCAGCCGTTCAAAGCCTCTGGCTGTCAGTGCTGCCTTATAAGCTATACTTAAAAAAATCTGAACTTGTCAGTGTTGGTTTTGTTGCCTTTTACTGAAGAGACAATTGATTTGTGACCAGGTGGTTGTTCAGCTAGTGCATAAAAGAAGGAAGATTTACTGGACTTAGGCTAACACATTAATGAGTAAGCAGCTGCCTTGCTAGGTGCTGTTACTTTGTCAGGTTTGTAGAGGTTGGTTTTTAGTGCTGTCTCAGTCCTTATCTGGTAGGATGGCAGTGAGAAAGACAGCTGAGAGTCATGGCTCTGTCAGACTTCCTGTGTGACCTTGAGCAAATCACTGAACTCCTGACTCCTCCTCGCTGAAACTGAGATAAAGCAGTTATTGCCATCACAGGTGTGAGGCGTAATTCATGGTTCCTTGTAGAGCGTGCTGACATTCTGGGAAAGGTGGTGCTTTAGGGGAACAAAACATTGCTATCGCTCCTGCGTGACTGCTTACAAGAGAGTATAAAAATAAATGAATAATAAAAAGGTAAGGCTGCTGCAGTTGATAGCTTATCCTGAAACAGCATCTTTCTAAGGCAGGTCTGTGGGCATAGTCATTTACATTTATTTGGTAAGCAAGGCCCTCTTCTGGGAAGGCCTTGAAATTAAATGCGGGTACTTTGTGGATGCCATGTCCAGCAGTACAAAACAGCTGAGAATGAGTGTGATCATGAGGAAGGTGATGAATAGCTCTGCCCAGATACAGAATTGTTTGGTGTTGCTCAGGTGCTTTTTCTTTTACTGCAGTGATGCAGAAATCATTGCCTGTGGGACCCAAAGTGGTGTATTTATAGATGGGCAGGTCTGGGTCATCACTGCTGCGATTCCTCGCAACACGGTGTGGAGGGGCCTTCCGAGTGTGCCCCAGCAGGGAGGACCTATGTTTTGCTCAACATATTGAGGCACAGAAAAGCTCTCTTGTACAAAGCCAGCAAGAAGAGAGCATGGCAATGTAGTGCGGTCAAATATGTGAGATATTTTTTCTTTCGTACTTCAGATGTTGTCTTAAAAATTGTTCTTAGACTAAAAAAAATTTGTTCCAGCGTAATAGGTGTGATAGTGTTGGGCTGAGCCAAGTATCCATGAGAAAATCATTGAGCTGGGGGCCACAACGAGCTGTTGTGTCATGTGAAGAGGAGAAGTTGTGCATGGAAATACCCTCCTGTGCGGTTGATGTGATACTGGAAAATAATTTCATGACAGATATTCCCTGATTTCTTTATAAGCCAGGCAAGACCAACATACAGGGTTGCTGTTGTGTTTCCATTTTCATATAACTTAAGTCTTCTGCATTCAATTAAGTTGGGTTGTCTAGTTCTACGCTTCTTTGGTGCTTGTTTTTAGTATTGCATTCTCTGTGCTAATCTATTGAATTTTACAGCCACCTTTAAACTACAGCTACTGGATTTCTGCCCTTACAGTCAGTCTCAGTGCGTTTCAACACTGTCATAACACTTGCTAAGTCTAGCAATCACTGGTTTGCAATCATTAGTCCAGGATCACATTTTTTACAAAATCTCATAACAACAGATTGCTCTTCTATGACATTTAGAGGTTATACATAGGGATTTTTTGAATTTAGCTTCAACCAGTGTACCAGGTTTACTGTCATGGATGTTTCTGGTGTGAGCCAAACGACGTGGTCATCTGCCCCCAGCAAACACGCTGCGTACTGCTGTCATTTCAACCCCCTTGCCCCAAAACAGGATGGCAACGATGGGGAGATGGAAGTTGCTGGTGTGCCTCGTGAATCCAAAACAAGGTTTTCTTATTAATTTTGGTCATGGGAAAGTAGAAGAAGGAGCCTGAGAAATACATTTTGAGAGTACATAGGGAGCCACATCTTCTGACCGTGTCAGTTTGCGTAGTTCTGTTGAGCTCTGCAGAATTCACCACCAACATGGGCGAACAATTCAGACCGTTCCTAAGTTCTCTGATTTTCACGTTAGATTTCAGAAAGATTGTGATAATGGGGTTTTTATTATTACTCAATTTGTAAAAACCAAGAGATTTGCCCCCAGAAGGCATTAAAGGTCTTAATGCATAAGCCAGAATAACAACGTTAATGCCTTAGCTCCAGAAGCAGAATTACACGAGAACTGTTCAACGTCAAGCTTTAACCATTTGACTGGTGCTGAATTCAATGCAGAAGAACAAAACTTCTGTGCAGGCGAATGTACCCCAGTGCACTTGGCAGCCTGGTGGTATCACCGAAGATGATCTGATAAATCTGGTGGAGAACAAGTGCAGCTTGTTCTGTTCAGTGTGGATGTGAGAGGAAGCATGGTTTCTCGAGGCCTGCTGTCTGAAAGCGTTCCGTGGTGCTTTTTGCTTCTCTTTCCCCTGGTCTGTTAGCAAGCATCCAGTACAAAAACGTTGCAGGAAGCCACATGGAAATTATTTTGACTGAACCATTATAAATGAAAACAGAAAGTCACAGTCAGCAAACAATGTGCTTTTCCAAATGGCAGGAAGAGAAGTTCGCTTTCGAGAAAGGTGTTCCTAAAATTCCAGTCTCTGCAGTGCCATCTTCTCCCAGCCAGAAGATCCTGGGTAATACGGGTGAGCTCTCACGTGAAACCACCGTCACAGCAGGATTGCAAATACATGGCGAAAAGGTTACACCAAAACAGAAGCAGTATTGAGCACCAGTTTTCTGTACAAAGCGGACTGGACAAGTGCAATTCCTAGTATCCCTAAACAGACTTAGTGTGGCAGCAATATGCCAGGGATCTTTTTTTTTTCCTAAAAAAAAGGAAGAAGAATGTGATGACTGAGAATGAATAATGGTTAGACGAGATTAATGGCTGTGTCAGTGAAGAGGAGGAAACTACTTCTACTTTCAGTATCAGACTCAAGGAAATTAGTGCACAGTGTCACAGCCACACATAGAAATCACGGGTCAGAGTCCGTGCAGACGTGAAGGGCTCCAGGAGCTGGGTATGGCCTTCAGCACACGGGTCCTGGCCGCAGGCGTGTGCTGCAGTGCAGCTCAGGTCGGGTAACAGGACTGGCAAAGGTGCCAACTGCTCAAAAGGAGCAATTAGAAATGTGCTGCCCTGATTGCTCCAGGGTAGCAGAAATCCTTCGTGCAGGAAAGCCTTAAGATTCCTGATAAGGTTCCTGTTGCACGTATTAAGTAGAGCAGTGCAGAAATAAATAGCACCGGGCTGACAGTTTCCTAGCTGCAGCTGGCAATTATATCCTGGTTACGCTGAGTTTGTCACTCGGTGTGCCGAGATTTGTTGGTCATTTTCTCAGTGCAGTTTCCTAGTGGAGCCTGCAGAACTTCTCTCAAATGTCACCCCGGAACGTCGTGCTTCAGATCAAAATCAAGCTGCAGCCATTAAACTTCAGCCCATTCCCAGTACGGTCGTAACAGCGCAGAATTCTGTGTTTTGGCACATCATTAAAAAATAAAAGCTCTGTTCCAAGGCCAGATCAAGAAAATGAGGTCAATCAGAGATCAAACTGGCCTCCTTGGAAAGAAAAACGTGCCAAGAACAAGCTATCAAGTTGGGATTAGCAAGCTTTCATTCCACACAGAATTTCATTTGCAGTTGTCCCTGTGTGTAATACAGCAGAGCAGCACAGATGGTGCAGTCTTTGTGATCTTCCGTGTTTCTCATTTTCAGCACTTGTAAATTCATTTCCCACAATATTCATCTCACTTTAAATTCACTGATGCCCTGTAAAATGCATGGGACAGAGTAGAAATGAGATTCCCTGCTGGTGAAGTGGAAGGCAGCCTATGGCACAGCAGGCTACTGGGCCCGTAATGGAAAAATAAAAGTTAATGCAGAACAGGTTTTAGAAACTGTGAAACATTAAAATCGTGCTTCTTTGTGAAGGGGAAAAAAAAAAAAAGGATATCGAAATGGCAGGATACCTTGTCCTGTAAAAATAAACATGGCCAAAGTTTGGTTCCTAGGGTTGTGCTGAAGGAAAGACACAAGACAGCGATGTGTGCCAGTGAAAAGCAAGGTAGAAAGTCTCCATAAATCTCCATTCCTGCATACTCCTGTCTCTCTTTCATCTCACTGCTTTCTTGCATCATATGGAAGGGCTTTTTACTAGCACTGCTTCATCTTCAGAACAACCAACCCGTTATCAGCATGAGAAGCAAGGCTTGCCAAGCCCAGATCTACCTCTTCCTTCATTGCTTGGAAAAGGCAACAGGATTTCTGCATTTGTGTTTTAGGAGTAGATGGCTGGAACAGACAAATCTTTAAAAATCACGCAGAGAAGGCTGGGTTGGTTGTTGACTCACAGTTGTGAGGTAGCATTAGCTGTCACCAGCGGAAAAGGAGCTCTGCACCAGCTTCTTTTGCAATTCATCACCAGCAGTCTACAGCGCTTGTTAATGAGTCCATCAGATTTCACAACCTCAATGTTTGCAAAGGTAAATATGGGCTTCGATTGCTTAACTTACTTTGCTTAATTGACTTTGCAGATTTAAAATCTGTCGTTCCGATTATGGTTGTAGAGGACAGTGAGGTTATTCCAGCGCAAAATGGAAAGGTGAGCATTATTACACGTCAGTGGTGTTGGAGGCTGGCATCCACTGCTCTACTGCAAAGTCAGATTATAAAGCAGAGTTTAAAATAGAAAGTATAACACAGAAAATAATAAAATAGTACAAAAAAGTTTCTTAGCCCTTGTTTTTTCTGATTCCAGATAATCCAGTGAAAGTTAGTAAATGAAATTTCATTCTATAAGCTTAGAACAGATCAAGAAGAAAATTCAGTCTGTCGCCACTGCTTGCAGGACATTTTCCCCATTCCAGTGAGGTGTTGATACAGTGGGAATCTGAACTCTGCAGTGTGAAAGCCCAGTACCTACCTGCACTCATGCTGTCTGCATTTCGCAGTAAAAGAGTAATCAGATGCCTACAAGAACACGGCATTACTGCTGGCCTTTCCTCTGCAAACTGTGTGATGAACCCAGACAGATGTCTGATTCATACTGCAGCCTTTGGGTGCTGTTTCTAGACAGCCTAGCTTTCCATTCCCCGTTGTCAATTACAGAACATCTAGTGTACAAATTTCAGTGTTTGTGTAGTCACCAGTGTAATCAGCCTTGAGTAAAGCAGCTGCCTTTTCCACTTCTCACATCACGTTGTTTGTAAACAAAAAGCAAGAAGCAGAAAATACATTCCTAATCAGATTTCAGCTTCCTTGTTTTGGGAGATGTGGTGTGCTTGTTCATTTATCCATACATTTGCATGTGTCGAACAAGAGAAATAAGAAAAGTGTCCAAAAGCATTGGTGGGCATTTGTAGGATTACAATTTTTTTTAATTATTGTTTATCTTCTTTAACAACAGACTAAGGATGGAAAAACTGTTGTCATGAAGGCAGTCACTTCAGTATTGATTTTAATCAAAATACCATTTAGTCTTCTAATTGCTGTTTTGTTGATACAGAGATAACCCCCACAGTCACTGCAGTGGGAATGGAATTAGCATCTCCATTCCTGATGGAGAGGAGCCTGAAACAAAATCTCTATTTAAGAGCTGGCACTGGGGGACATTTGGCTCTGCTGTGGGTTCAGACTGTATGGCTGACAGCGATCTGAAGGTTTTTGTGAACAACAGTAACCTTGCAGGCTCTGAGCAGTCTCAGTGAAGTGAGGACAGCTAAGGTTAATGGGCAGCGGTCACAGATGAGTCCGTGTAGGGCTGCAATTTTCATGAGTAAGTGCTTTAGAACAGAGGCCCTAATAGAGGCTGTCCAGTGGCTGTCACAAGGAGATTGGAGCTGCCAGTTGTTATGACAGTGCAGACAATTAATAAGGATAATTATGGTGATAACACACACATCAAGATCTTTTTGGACTGCAAGGAAATACAGCTGCATGGGGCAAAATCTCAGCGTATATTTCGGCTGCTGACAAATGACCGAAGGCAGTTAAGGTACCATTTTGTAACGACTTTCCATCCATCACCTGAGCCACAGCAGATCTCCCCATCCCCACACACACACCTCTCTGAAGATAGGGTGTGTTGGTGTGCCACGCTTCCATTTCCAGTGACAGTGGGCAAGGAGCACCAGTTACTTAACTCAGCTGACAGGTGGGAACTTGCTGTGCCTCTCTATCTCAGTCGTGCAATCGTCTGATCAGATATTCTCTGCATATTTCTTCAGATATCCTATTGCTATTTTTTGTCTTGTTGTTGTTCAAGCTTCACACAAAGCTGAGAGAAGAACAGGAAGGAAAATTATAGGGATAAACAAGTAGGTGTGTGCAAGTTTCCCTATGGTATCGGCTGCCATCCTGCCTGGAAGCACAGCCTGCCTGAGCTGTATTTTCCATTGAATAATACATGTGCAGGGAGAGCTGCTCGCACACATTGATCTGCAGTTGCAGATCCAATCCAATGCAAACTGTTCACGTGCCAAGGTCAGTTCAGTAAAAATGTTTCAGTCCTTATATTTAGCGCTAGACCGTGGATACATTAAAAAAAAGGATACAGAATTTACAAACGAAGTTATGTCTGTTGTGTTTATTTTCTTCCCCCAGATCTGTAAGAGCAAAGCCAAGGAGTCCCAGCAGTATTACCACAGCCTGTCTATCCGGCAGAGCCTGGCTATCAACTTCAACATCCAGCAGGACTGTGGCCATTTCCTCGCTGAAGTGCCGGTCCGCCTCCTGCCCGGGGAGGATACCGATGTGCCAGAGGGGGAAGAAGAGCGGGGAGAAGAGCAAGAACCTGAGCAGAAGAACAGAGGCACTCCTTCCACTGCAGAGGCTTCCCAGAAGGACAGCTCAAGCAGCCAGGGGACCATCAGCAAGCCGCGCAGCCGTGTCGTCGTCATCACGCGGGAGGTCCCGTACTTAACAGTGGCTGATTTTGTGCGAGAGTCAGCGCCTCGCCACGCCAAGAGCCCAGATTTATATGAGAGGCAGGTCTGTCTGCTCCTCTTGCAGCTGTGTCTGGGCCTGGAACACCTGAAGCCCTATCACATCACGCACTGCGATCTGCGGTTAGAGAACCTGCTGCTGGTTCATTCTAGACCGGGAGGCAGCCCTCTGAGCTCTGACTCCGTGGAGCCCAATCCCAACACTGCTTGCCCTGCCAGGTTAATAGTGAGCAATTTCTCACAGGCCAAGCAGAAGAGTCATATGGTGGATCCTGAGGTCCTTCGGGATCAGTCCCGCCTGGCTCCAGAAATCATCACTGCAACACAGTACAAGAAGTGCGATGAGTTCCAGACTGGCATTCTTATCTACGAGATGCTGCACTTACCCAACCCCTTTGATGAGAATCCAGAGTTGAAGGAGAAGGAGTATACTCATGCTGATCTCCCCAGGATCCCTTGCCGTTCCCTCTACTCTCAAGGCCTTCAACAACTCGCCAGCTGCTTGCTGAATCCCAACCCTTCGGAGAGGATCCTGATATCAGAAGCCAAGGGAATCCTTCAGTGTTTGCTTTGGGGTCCACGTGAGGACTTGTTCCACGCTCTCAGCACATCCTCCAACCCAGCCCGGAAAGATGCTGTGCTTCAGAACTGGCTGGACATCAAAAGGACGCTGCTGATGATCAAGTTTGCAGAGAAGTCCTTTGACAGGGACTGCGGAGTCATTCTGGAAGACTGGCTTTGCTGTCAGTATCTGGCTTTTGCGACTGTAGACTCCCTTCATCGCATTGTGAGAATCATGCAGCAGCACTAGTTGGTAAAACCTGTTGCTTTTCATGAAGCACCTCCAGCCCAACCCTCACACCAGCCCTAGGGCTCACACTTCGAACAAGTGTTTAAAAAAAGGCCTAGATATCAAAGCCAGCAACTCTGAGCAAATAGGTTCTAATGGGAGAACTTGCATCCTGTACCTAGTATGACAGAAACTTTGCTTTTTTGCCAGGCCTCTTAGGGATTCATTTTGTATGTATGACTGCATTTGGATCAGACACTTTGGAACTAGATTAATATCTGGGTGAAAAGGAGAGCAAACTTTGATACCACTATTTCTATCACTGCAGTAAGCAAATTGCCCTCCTCTTCTGGGTAGTTTCTGCCATTTCTGTATGTAGCATTGGTAGTGAATAGCGGTGACCATTAGCAGAGATGGATTAGTTGTAAGCGGGAGATGGGGTTGCCCCGTGCCCCAATACACCCCATTGCTTTCCTTCCCCATCCTAAGCAAACTTTTCTCTTACCTTAGTCCCCCACGACTGGACTGGACTCTCCTTTGGTCTCAACCAAATGGATTCTGCTCTTTCTCTTACATTCTATGCCTTCTTTTTTCCTTGCAGATGTGGTTATTGCACCGATGTCAGCAGGCAGTGAGCATCTGTGTTGTGTTCTCTTCCCCCTCTGTCTCTGACACACTGCCTGCCCACATCCTTTCTAATCACCGTTCCTTGATTTCAACAATGCTGCCTTAATTGGACCATTACCCTCGGCTGGAGACCTCTGCATTAAAAAGCAGAAGATGCACACTTAGTCTGTCCTGTTTCCCCCGCGTGACACTCACCAGTCTGGACAGCTGATGTACTGTAGCAATAACCACATTTATGCAAGAAAAACACAACACACGGTGGGCAGTTGAAATTCCCCTTCCATGGCAAAAGGCACTAAAGCCTGACTTGAAGTGCATGGGACGAACGTAATCTCTGACAATCACTGCTGTGAATCGGGGCTGACAATAACAGCCACTTCTTCTGTTTTATTTGGGTTTGCTCTTGTCGCTGGTGCCATATTGCGAAGCGGGACTGAAATTGGCTCTGCTGGTATGTTGGCAAGAGACAGAAGTGTTTAGAGCTTGTCTGTGTGTAGCTAACAGGCCACATGGAGACACTTTCACTGCAGACACGGTTCTCTGAAGGGTAAAAACAAGGGGGCAAAAACACTGTTGTTTAATCATTGAGGGAGCTGTTAAGTTTGGCAGCCCCAGCTAACAGGACCGTGATCCATTTTTCCCACAGAGGTGTTTGGCTGTGTCTCCTGTCTGCTGTATCTGGTGCTTTCTAACGCTGCTACAGACAGCACTCTAAAATCGGCGTAGTGTCAGAACAGCTCAGAGATCGCTACAGACAGGGTTTGGGACTAGAGCAGGAATTCCTGAGTATTAGGGACAAAATTTGAAAAAATTCAACCTGGAGGAGCTTTGCCTTTTTAGAGACAGCTGCTGAGTTCCTTCCCTGACCTGACGGCTGGCTCCTGCAGGAGCTCTGTGTCGGCCCGGCATCGCCAGGCTCTCGGTTGTCTCCCGAAGCGCTCTGAAGAACTCGTCTGGATGCAGAGGAAAAAGCGATACTGAATATTGTGACCCAGGTGATGGAAAGCAGACAGCCCTAGTTACGAGCCTGTGCTTCTCTTCTATGGATCTATGTGCAATTCTTGTATGTATTTTTTAAAGCTGTATGTTACAGTGTTCACTTTACACACCAGCCTTTACTGGATGCTAGATCTGCAGCCCCTTCCTTTACTTTCCTGGCACATAAATGCACAGATATCCATGTGTTCTTTGAATGGATTGATGTTTCATTTTAATCGTTAAAACTGTGAGGAATCAATTCACTTCAGCCTTGAAACAAATAGCCACTTTATACAGCGTATGCATGCTTGGACCAGATGCATGGAAACGGAACAAACAGTCCTGCGGGCTTAAGGTCAGCAAAACCAGCTCTGGATCCACACCATTCATCTGGAGGGGCTGACACTTCTGTATTCTTCTTCTCTGGCATCTATCAGAGCTAAGCTGAGTAGTGTGTAAGCCTACGTTGATTGTGCTGTAGTATGTAGACAGTCTCTGTGACCTTTCTGAAGATTTTTTGAAACTTCTGATGATTATTCTTGTGTTTGATTCACCTGTATCAGTGAAGGATCAGGCAAGGATAAGGATAATATATTTTCATGTGATATATATATTTTCTTTCTTTTTTTTTTTTTTTGCAAGAAGGTAAGGATGGCGGCGTCGATACGAAACAAAAAAAAAAAACAAAAGAAAAAAAAAGACTGTGCTTTAAAAGCCCAAGTGCAATGTATGTAGTTGAGGTACTTCGCTACATCAGGAAAGAAAGTTTCTATACTACTGCCGAGCAGCTTGTAGAAGAACCTTTGCAAAGAATCACACCCACGTTCCGTGCAGCCCTGCTTTTCCTGGAGGCAGGCAGGCAATGCCCTGCCAGCTTCAGTACCCTGAGCATGCCCGGTGCCGTGCTTACCCCCTGCTGATGCGCTGAGCTGAGAGTAGGGCTCCTTGTTCTCTGTGGTCTGGGTCTGTGTTTGTTTCCTAGTGCCTGCATGCACATAACTCCTCACCTGACCCGAATGGGCTGTTGGTGCAGTTCCTGGACCACGTGCCGTTGCAGTGGGCTCGTTCCTTGAAGCCAGCAGGTTTCCGTGGTTATGGACACCCGTTTGCAGACTTTCGTGTCAACACGCACATGCAAAGTTGAATTTTGAATGTTTTACAACCATAGTGTTTGATGCAGCTGGTCCGAAGCCTTTGTATCTCTAGCTAACTTCAGTTGGTGTTTTTTGGGATGAACCAATACTCATTTTAACTCTGCAGTATAATCAAGCATGGATAGATGTTCACTACCCATCTCTTTCTTGTGCAGCACTGGGTAAACTTTAGCGATTTGTAATGTTGCGTGTGTTTTTCTTTAAAAAAAAAACAAAAATGATCAAAGAAGTCAAACACAATGTGGCCTGAGGTATTCCTCTGGGGGGCTCGAGGCTGACTTTGCAGGTGTGCCCGTAACCCTGATGATTGTAACTGTCTGTGGTGGTCCTCCATCCTGGCAACAGATGATGCCATATAAATACCCGAGAATGTATGCATTGAACTGATTGTAAACACATCCTAAGAATGCTACAGCATAATTGCAAAGCAAAAGGAAAAAAACCCGTTCTGTTTGTAACCGAGATCCTACGTAGGACAGGAACCACGCTCCTGGCTGTGCACGCTGTAACCGACATGAATGCGTGCGCAGGCCTTGGATTTTTTAGCAGTCGCACTTTCAGTTGAGCTCAAGAAATAGGAAGAGCTGCAAATCTAAGATAACAGTATTGATTGTAAATATATATTTTTCTATTAATAAAAGCTGTCCTTCAGATATTTTTAACGTGAACTCTAAAGATTTTTCCAGTGGAAACTACCTTCTGGAAAATCAAATGCTTGCTTGAAGAACTATGATGAGTGGTTTCTGATTTTATTAGAGCCATTAAAAACCTCTCTAATGTTACAGAGAGGGCACAGTGATTGGATTCACAACATTTAGTGCCTTGTCCAAAAACTAAAACGAAGCCGGTCAGTTGGTGGAAATCTTTTTCTTCCCATAATAGCCCTATAAATAAAATTGCCCACGTTAAGATGCAGAAGGCTTTAAAAAGGAAAAAAAAAAAAAAAAAAAGCTGTACTTTGTATAATATAGAGTTGACAATCTCTAATAAGATCTGTTTCTGGAGTTTCAGTTAGCGAACAAGTTCCTTTCGGTCACCTGTAGTACAGCACAAACCTGAACAACAACAGAACCGTGGGCTCTCAGGCTGGGAGCTGCATCTGCACAGGGAGAGCAGAGCGAGCCTCGTGCTCTGACAATCTGCTGCGCACGCTCAGCGCTGGGAGAGGGCAGCTGGGTTAGTGTGGGCCCAGGGGTGAAGGTAAGGTGTGCTGGTGCCGATGGGAGTGGAGGATGTGCTGCACACCGCTCTCTGTGCTTGAAACGTGCCTCTGGTAAAAGAGGAGCCCTGAAAAACTACTCGAGGTGTTACGGAGGATGGTTGTGTTCTGTCTTTCTTATATTGGAATTACTAGTTGGTCTTTCAAGCCTCGGCTCTGATCCAGTCCATATGCATAACCAGGTGAATATCAAGAGAATCTATGAGTAAAACCTTACCTAGGAATTTTCAGGAGTGAGGGAATCCAGAATTTTGTTCTGGAGCATCAAGAATGTCCAGTGGAGAGGCCTGGTTTCTCTTCAACATTCAGACATGATGAAGGCAACAACACAAGCTGGGACGTTTTGTTGCTGGCCTGCAGACAAGAATGCACGTAGCATTGACCAAGACACTCCGCCTGAAATCCTGTACGCTCCGCACATCCCGGCAGCACCCACAAGGTATGAGTGGATCACCCTGACATTTTAACACAGGGGAATTCCAGCCTGTTAGAAAAATACATTGTTTAAATAAATCAGACGTGTCAGTAATCAGCTACCTAGAGAAACTGTTCAGCAGCTTTGCACTGCAGGGCCCCAACTTTAGCATGAAAAAATAGTATTTGCTGCTGAATTAAAATGTCTGTTTCTCAGTTCTTGTGCTGAGAAGCCCCACTTAAATTAATACATTTTGTTTATAATAACAATTAAATTCTTACGGAAATATAAATTAAATAGTCCTGGCTTTATCTGCAGCTTTTCTGAGGGAAAGAATGGAAACTGAATCAGACGTTGTAATGCAATTTCCTCTTTACCTCGTACCAGAACTAAAAGGTCCGTATCCCTGCACAGTGTGTGGCCAGTATTCAGTGCGTGGCTGGGCCATTTCTTTATCTCTGATTTTGCAAAGGCAGTGCTGGTTCTGCTACAGCTCCTGTAGAGCCACAAGCACCACCAGAGCCCTTCAGTCCGTGGTGCAGAGACGTGGTGATGCTGTGGTTGTGCAGTGGGATGACATCAAAGAGGTGCAGAGTTAGAACTTTAAATACCTCTATAATAACAGACCTGTGGAGAGATGCTGTAAACAGTCATCTGGATTCCAAACACATTAAGGAAAACAAAATACTTGTCAGAAGAAATGCTGGGGAGACATTTCTCTCATCTCTCATCACCCTCAACTCCAGAAGGAGGAAGAGGTCTCTGCTGCTGCTGTGTTGCAGTTTCTGGTCGCTAGACTTTCCTATGGCTTTTACTATTCACCTGGATGCAGTATTAGAAGGAAGGTGGTTTTGAACAGACGTAGAATGTAATTTAAATAATTTCCTGTAGGCCTCCTTGCATTGGTGCTCCACTCAGCAATTAGTTGGAGACCCCAGAAAGCTTTCAGATCAGCAGAGTTGCCAGTCAGAAAGGAAATGCTCAGCTTGCCTGGACGCAGGCGTACTGCCACTCTGCAGGACGTGACCATTTGGACTGTACTTCAGATTGTGAAGATTTTTTTCCATAAACCCAAGGGGAAAATTTCAGGGATTTAGAAGATGCTGGAATTATTTTTTTTACATGGAAGAAATATATGTTCACATATATACATAAATATATACGTGTGTGTAGGCACATTTATATATATATGTATGTATATGAATTTTTGTATCCCAAAAGTATTCTTTGCTCCCTTTAATTTGAAAATATATATATTATATATTGTATATATAATATATATTTAAGGTTGTGTGAGTTTGAATACAGACATTTCATAAGCAACACCTCTGCAAAAACGACTCAAACCTCTGTTTCTTCATCATTTGGCTTGTTGGTATTGGAAGGTTTTGCCGTTGAAATCCTTGGGTTTTTTTCTTTTAAAACTTAATTATGCTGAGCATTTAAGAATATGTTCTTGTCTTTAATAGAAGGGGAAGAATTATTTTTAAATTAGGGATTCCAAAATCGATGATCTTTTATAAACAGGATTTCTTTAAAATCCCTTGAATAAGGGATTTGTTTTTCTTGAATTTGAACTCCATTCTTGTGGGTAATTTGTATTTGGAATTCCTGGCTGCGTCGCTTTATCTGGTGCTTCATATTGACATTTACACGTTTTTATATAAGATAAGTATATAAACTTCAAGCCTTCCTTTGTGATCAGGGGCAGTTACACTCTGGTTTGCTGTGGTACTTTGCTGTGTACTCTGTGGCATTCATGTTACTGTGTAAATAAACTAGTTTTATTACACTCCAGCAAACGTCCCGTTCTTATTTTTCTTTCTTCCTAGGTAATTAGCAAAGAATTCATCTTTCTGATGCAGATGCACGTGGCAAGTCCAGCACAAGGTTAACTCCGGGAGGGGCTGCTTGGTTCGCAGCAGCAGCAGCAGCAGGTGTGGGAGCACAGCTCGGGCACCTGCTGCCTCCAGCAGTGCTTGCCCCCGCAGCAGCACCGTGCCGGGTGCTCAGGCAGCTCCATCCAGACAAGTGCCAGCAGCAGCCCAAAAATCAGCCCCGCCAGCAGCTGCTGCTGATGGAACCACTGTCCTGGAATGCAGCCTTGGAGGGAGGTGACGGCACATTAGTGAAAATGGAGACAGCCACGTGTCCACACTGGGGCAACCGTTGTCGCTGAAGAGGCTGAGCCAAAGGTAGCAATTTCCCTGGTGTGGACAGGGCTTTAATGACCTGATGAAAGGGAGTAAAATGGCTCTGAAGGGCATTTTTGTGTGCTGTGACAGAGTCAGGTGCCTCCAAGGCAGCCGTCTGCAGTGGAATTCATTTAGTGCCTGACCCGTGACCTTGAGGCACAGCCTGATGGAGGGTCTGCGAGAAACAGATGGGCTCACGCGCATCTTCCGTGCTCATGCAGACACACTGCAGCAGCAGTGAGATCAAACAGCTCCATTTTGTACCCAGATTTGATAGGCAGCAACGGTAGCTGCAGAGCTGATTTATTAGCAGAGAACAGCTGACACCATATGCATCGGGGCGATACTGCGGTTCTGCATGACGACCGCACTGCTCGTCGGTACTCAGAAAAACAACGGCCTGGGGGCTCGATTCTCGCCACAGCTCCAGCAGCTCCACACAGGTAATGTCAGCAATTTCAGCGGGATCAGAATTAGTCTAGGGTAACTCCTGCATGCCTTCCTCATTCATTCCTCAGGCACTGCTCCAAAGCCTTTCAGAACGAGCAGAACCCAGTGTCCTTACGCTCACTGACTCCAGAGATGGGAGTAACTATGCAGGACGGTTAACAGCCCGACGTACTCTGGCTTTGCCAGAGTTATCCCTATTCACTTCAGCAAAGGGCCATGGGCTCAGATTATGCCATTTGTCTGTGGCAATCGCCACTCTGGAGGGAAAAGATGCTCAAAAAGGGACTGAAACCTTATCAGGACATGATAATTATACAAGTTAACTAAGATCTGTTTGAAGTTAATATAGTTACATCAGTGCAAGCTCTCTGGTAGGTGTCCTTGGGCAGCCATGGACTGGCATTCCCATTTCAGCTTGTGCCAGACGTGAATCCAAACGAAGCCAAACAGATGCCTGGTTGAGACTGATGCAAGGATGTCTGTTTCAGGTTTTTCACCAGCTCAGAAATTCACCTTACTGGTAAGCAGACCCTAAGGAGTTATGTGCCATGTATGGCACACCTTTCTTTATGCTGTAGAAAATCTTCATGCTCTGCAGGGTGCCTTTTTTGCCCAAGTTGGTAAGCATCTGTGCTGCCACGCATGACTCATGTCACCCTCCTCGTTGCCCAGCAGTGCTTTTAACCAGAAGTACACAGGAGCAGCCAGCTAACATGGCACACGAAGCTAATACTTGCTGCAATCCGTTCTGCAGAGAAAGGCTGTGGTTTCAGCTCAGCTGTGAGCTAAGGGCCATAGCTCTGTGGAGAAAGACACACATGAAGCCCTGTGTTGGGCCTTCAGAGGTACTGCGCTCCAGCCGGCATCTCAGCAGGCAATGCTGCAGCCGGTGCTCAGCCACTGGGAAGGTGGGAACAGGTTTCTTGCTATCATCTCTTTCAGATGAGAACACAAGTCAAGCGAGCAGCAGCACCTATTGTCTGGGAAACAACACCAGGCAGCTGCTGGGAGAGCAGCTGGGGGACTGAGCACATTTAGGATGTTAAATCACAGAACACAAAACCGTGGCTATTGGAGGATTTCTGTCAGCATCTTAACTCTCAGATCGCACATGTACCACTGAGACCTGTTTGTTCTGCTGTCATTAAGGTGTTGTCACATTGCAGCTGGTACTGGAAGTAACCGACAGTTATTTAAGGTAAAACCACAAGACCCTCTACTGCATTTTATACACCAAAAAGGTGAGGGATGGGAATGAGGAGCTGATTGCAAAGGTATTTACCACTGTCCGTTGTTTTTTTCAGTACCAGCCAGTCTTAATCGTAGTCCCTGCTCAACAAACACGTGCAGCTGCTGTCTCGAGCAGTCGCACGGTGTGTTCCAGATGCTGGGATGTGCCATGCCACTGATGTCACCGAAGGCAGAGGGACCGAGACAGACTGGAGCACTGGGCAATAATCAACAGCAGGAAGTTCAGCAAAGGTAAATGCCAGGTTGTGTGCCTGGGATGGAGTGATGCCAGACACACGTACAGAGTGGGAGGCAGCTCAGTAGAGAGGAGTCTGGGGGCTGGTGAACAGCAGGCTCCATGGGAGCCAGCAGCCTGCCCTGGCACCAAGAGGGCAAACAGCACTGGGGTGCGCTAAACACAGCACAGCCAGCCAACAGAGCTGATTCTCCTGCTGTATTTAGCAGTGGTGTGGCCTCACCTTGACTACTGTGTGCAGTTCTGGGCTCCGCAATATAAAGAGGATGTTAAGGTCCTTGACAGCATCCAGAGAAGGGTAACAAAGCTGGTAACAGGGCTGGAAGGCATGGCCTGTGAGGAGGAGAGCTTGAGGATACTTGGCTTGCCTCCTTTGGAGAAAAGGAGGCCAAGAGGTGACCTCACTGTTCTCTATAACTTCCTGAGTGGGCGAAGTAGAGAGAGGTGCTGGTCTCATCTTCCAGGTAACCAATGACAGGACTGGTGGGGGGTTCAGAGTAGGTATTAGAAAAAAATTTGATGATATTTGATGAAACACTGGAACAGGCTTCCCAGCGTTCAAGAAGCACGTGGATAATGCCCTTAATAATATGCTTTAACTTTTAGCTGGCCTCAAAGTGGTCAGTCAGTTGGACTTGATCTTTGAAGGTCCCTTACAACAAAACTATTATTCTCTTCTACTCTACTCTGCTCTACAGTATTCTAAGGCACCTGACTTGGCACCCTGGAGCTGGGGAGGGCCCATGCTCTGCAGCAGCACATTGCCATTTAAAGACAGAAGGGCCCCAGGGCAGACCTAGTTACAGGTCCAACGTCAGATCTCGGGGTTTTCTTGATTTCCTTGGACTCTTAATGATCTAGATTAACAGCAGAAGATTAACTTGAAAAATGTGAAATCCCTGCAGTTTGATCTGTAAGAAGCAAACTATTAACTTTGCAAAATGCAAATCAAAATGCAAAAGACATAAATGTTCTTCTAAAGAAAACGGAGAATTACATCAAGATAATAAAATCACCCTAGTTCCTACACAGGCACTAAATTTATATCAAGTTACTGCTGGAGATGGGCCAGTAGTCTGCCCACACACAGCCACCACCTCAACCACCAAAAGAAAAAGAACACCTGTAACCTGCAGAGCTAGCCATGCAGCTTCTGCTGCCCAGGGGAGCAAGTCCCCTCCCAAACTTCCTCCATTTTATTACTGAAAACAAGGTTTATGCTGTGCATCATTAATACACAATCAAGCTCACGTATTTGTGTTTGTGCAGATGTTGTTGCTAACGCTGCTAAAGCTTCACCAATCCTGCCCTTTCTGCAGTGGTGAATCACTCAGATCGTTTCCCTGTGGCACAAAGCATTTTCCTCCGTGCACATCACCTTGAAGACTTCAACACCTCTATCCACAGAACCCTCAGCATACAGTCCTCCTCTCTTTGCAGCTGTGAGACACTTTTGGTCTGTGTGGTTTTGAGCTGATTTGGCCCAAACTGAGGGAACAGGAGCAAGGATATGGGCATTCTGCAGAAATGTCAGAACGTGTTTCATCTGTGGGTAGACATCTCGAGGCCTACAGCCTTGACTTTTGAAAATTCCAGACGTTCACATTAGACTGTGACATTTATTTTTTAGAGATAGGGATTACTCTGTGTTTGTTCAACTCAAAATTTCCTTTGCTGTTTTTGTCCGTTTTTCCAAATAACTCAAATCCATCTGGAGTCTTTTCCAATCTCCTGCAATTTATGCTAGTCTTGAAAAGATTTCACTTCGTGATTAATCGCCTCTTCCTGTACATCAGCAACTGGAAACATTTTACTTAGACTAGGTTTTGGACACAGTTGTCTGTCTTCCCTAAGGAACTTGTACTTGTTACAGAATTTTTGCTCCCTGTCTATTATTAAAGGGTTTTCTTTTTTCCCATTCACTAAAGTGAGAATACAATGCGAGTTTTGTGCTGAAGGGGAGAAGGATGCAAGACTACTGAAGCATCCACTGTATTTACTTCCATGCTATTCACCATTGATTCACAGCTGTCCTCTATGATTTGGAAGCCTCCATCAATTTCCATCTATCTCGAATGATTTTTGTAGACTTATAAATCGATTTTGTCAATTTTAATAATAGCTGCTTGAACAAGAAACTAACAAGATTACAAAGCCTCTAAAAAGAAAGGAATTCATAGCACTGGAGTAGCAGATGGAGCTGCTCTGACATCCATTTCAGCCTAAATCCAGACTGACACCAGAACTTTGTGTCCTCGGCCACTTTGCCATCTTCCCTCTTGCAACGCGGTGCCAATGCCTCTGTTTCACAGGAGCCCTGGAGCATTCCTCCTGCTCGGACCAGCCCTGCTCCCCAGCACTACTGAACAGTATTTCTTACAAGGAGGGAACGGGCCTCCTTACCATGAACAGGAGTCCCTTGTTCAGCTCCTTTGGCACACCCTTAGAAATGTGTGCATCAGTCCGTGGGCTTCTCAAGTCTCAGATCTGCTCTATTTTTATGCTGATGACTTTAAGCAGTCTACTGCAAGCTTCAAAGCCATCGTGTGATTAGCACATACAGTTCATGCTACTCCCAAGAGGAGTGCAGTCCCTTCTGAGATGGTGTGTGTTATCTTTCACTACCTTTCAGTTTACCTTTCAGTGTAAAATGGAGCTCAGTAAGAGCTCGGGGAACTTGGGCAGAGAATAAGGGCATACTGGAACTCATCAGAACACTTTGTAAACCGTTTCTTTGCTACTAGGTAACCTGCAAAATAGCAAACTGTCAAGGCTCTTTCTTCTGTAGTCAAAAGGCAGACTCTAACAGCTTGGGTTCCCTCACACTGTGCTGGGTCCTGTTCCAACACTGATGCAGTGGCAGCGTGCCATCTGCTGAGCCGCAGACCGCGGGCTCCATGCAGCCTGATGGCTCAGGCACCACCAGCAGCCCCCGGGGAGGCGGGCGGAAAAGAACCAGTCCAAGTCTCCTCTGGAGCTGCTGGCTGACCAGAAGGGCTGTCACTCCAACAGTATTGCAAATGTACAGAGAAAAAGACAGTGGACAATAAGGCTGCCTACTTCAGACGTGTTTCCAGGATGATATTTTATGAAGTAAGGTAGACACAGCACAGTCCCCTTAACGTAAGTCTGTGTCAGCCCCTGTCAAGCAGCATCAGAGCTGGCAGCCCTACATCTGGCAGCTCTCAGGCTCCACAGAATGGGGGGCCTTGTGAGATAAGTCAGCCCAGGAGATCAGAGAACTGGGCAGTGAGCCTCACTGGTGATTTCCCCATAAGCGGCTATGAAACAACTGCAGAGCTGCTCGACGCTACGCAGTGTATGAGCTGGATTTAGCTACACACCAGAAGTTTTGTTGCCAGCCCCGACTCCTGCCCTGTGCCAGGACTTTGCCAGAAATCCTGGCTTTTCCTGGGTGCTCAACGTCAGCTCACCCTCGACAGAACCTGCTGTCCCAAGGCACTCTGCCTCCAGCCATCCAGGCATGTCCCCAGACAGAACGCTCCTGGGGCAACTCCTACAGATGCAGCAGATGCATGGAACACGCTGTGAGTGGTGGCAACTGCTTTGGTTCTCCTACCAGCTGAACAAAGAAGCAGCTTCACACACAGAGGCAAAAACCTGTAAGCACGCAAGCCCCAAAAAAACAATGAACAAGAAGAGTCATTTTCCCATAAGAGAAGGGCTACCAGGCAGGCAACTGGTGTCTGCCTGCATTTACAGAAAGAGAAGGCTGGAAACAACGCAGCCAGAGCTCAGCAGAGTTAGGCCAGCTTACACCACTAAGCATCTAACTATAAATCTTATTAGTAAGTTTAAATAAGTCTAAGAGGAAATGATGTTAAATTTACCATAGAGCTCATTCTTCTTGGAGTTGTGTCAATACTCTCCCTCCTGGGCTGAACCTGTCACCCACGGCTCTGCGTCTTTGAGGCTCGTGCCAGCCGCAATCACTGGCAAAACTTAACTTTCCATAAGATTTCCTCCAATGTTGTATGTCTCTGAAAGGCTTTCTTTTCCTTTCCTCCTTTGATTCTTTTCCAAATTTTTCTCATCAGTTATTAATTAAATGCTAACTCACTGTGTTTTTGTAATCAGATTAGCTGGTAATACCTGCCTAAAGCAGTCAACATTGATTAAAAGAAAGGGGGGCCATCACGTTATTTTTAATACAAACGATTTAGGTCCTGAGGCTGAGACTGAATTACAGGAGAGCTCAACTTAACAAGGGATTGAATTAAATTAGAAACACCTGATGGCAACACATCCTACATCTCCACATTGCCAAAAGAAGACAGTGGCATGGTTGTGAATTTATGTTATGCCCTGACAAGGCAGGAAGAACAGCTTGCTTTAACTGCATCTGGAAAGTGGGCCTTATCCCCACTATATTTAGATAAGTACTAAAAATCCATAGCAATATTCAAGGGGGATAGAACAGAATAGAAAAGATCCTGTCTGAGTAACAGCCACAAGTCACTGCTAATTCCTTATTTTATACGATTGGCCCACAGCTGGCTGCATACACACGTGCACACAACTGCTATGACACAGAACAGAGAGAACAGGAGATGTGGGTGCACACAGCTTCTGAAAGCAAAGCTGTAACTCACACCGTGGTTGCAGGCAAATTTAATATAGCCTTCCAGTTATTAAAATTGATTTTTACTAATTTTATTTTTCCACACTTCTCAGTGTGTTTTAATGAAGGGTATGACAGGATAACACTTGACTGGTTTCCAGCTTGGGTGCATTTACTGGTTCTGAACAGCACAGGGAATCAAAGGGAGCAATCCGTGGGCTCAGGCCAATGTCTGGACTGACTGAGCTCCACAGTTTTAAAAGTGGCCTCTGTGATCCTGCTCCTTACCCTGCTAATCATCAGCAATCCCACTGCTGGTCCTGCCCTGCGTCTGGCTCCATCCCAGAAGTGCTCGTGTTGCACTGCGTCCCAGTCGCTTCAGCGAGATTCAGAACTGCTCCTGAGAAATGCTTTAACTGACTTTGATGGATTGTTTATTATCTCCTGACAGTAAGTGCTAATTACATAGCTGAGAAGATTGGTTTGTCCTTTCAGCCGTGCTTTCCCCCAGAAATGTAGAAAATGAAATTTTTGATGACTTAATCAAATTTCCTTTGTACTTTGATCCAATGTGTGCAGAGAAAAGATTATTCTTTCCAGCGTGGCTGAATGTGAGAGCCTGCCTTACAAAAGCAATAAGCAAATCAAGGGGAAAATCCTGGCATCCCGAAGTTGTGACCTAATTCTATCCTTCACTCCACTTCCCCCTCTCTCCAAAACATCCTAAGTTCAAAATAGCTGCCCTTATTCAGAGCACTTCTTCTTTCTGCTCCAAGAGGTCACTTTGGGAAGAAAGGCAGTAACTGCACAGAGCCCTCCGAAGCACACAGCTGCCACGCTGCCTACCCGGGCAGCGCGCAGATCGGCTCTGGAATGCTTTACATCTCTGGAAAAGGCCTTCCTTGTGTAAGTGCAGCTGTGCTTTATGTCAAAGATAGAATGACTTTTCCCTGTTGATTTGAAAAATCAGTTAGAATTACAGTCAGGAAAAATATCCAAGATCAGGATGCAGCTCACTGGACTCCAGCCTCGGAGAAACCCCCGTCACGCACGTGGCAGATCTCTGCCTTGGCAAGAGTTCCCATGCAAACAGGTGGCTGCAGTTTGTGTGAACCATGCATTTTACAAAGGTGCATCTTTTTTCTGTGGGGCTCTGAGTGTAGATTAAGATAGTTCCATGGAAGGCCATATAGCTGTGCCAGTCGAAAACATCTCAGAGCCCTGTTTATGGAATGCAGACGAAAGATACAAAAGGAGCAGATGTAACGTGTTCTTAGGGATGTGGTGAATGTCTCAGATGGTAAAACAGGATGGTAATGAGCCTAGGAACCCCTAGAGAGTTAAATTACTTAACTATAAAACCTCAGCAGTGAGAAGCTTGTACAAAAGGCTGTAGATCTGGCAGAGCTGTCTGAATGCAGATCAGCAAAGGGCTCCCTCCCACCGAAGGCTCTGCAGCGAGCAAGGTGTGTGCTGTGAACACAACGCTGCAGATGCCCTGCATCAGTACTGCTTTGTCCCAGTATTCAGAACTGGAAAGAGTAAGAAAAAACCTGACCAGGGTAAGTAAAATGCATCCGTCCTCACGCTGACTTGCCACTATGCATAGGTGTGGGTAAAAGGAAACGCTTGTCACCCTTGAGAAAAGAGCGATAAGGGTCCTGTTCCTTTGCAGCACTCAGGTTACTGGGAGCACGAGTACCCCAGCTGCCAACAGAACAGAGAAGAAAGATGTACTGGACACATTCAGCATAGCCTGGACTTTCCTTGTAAGTATATCTCAAAGGGGCTGTGTTATTATAGTTAGGAATTTTCAAATTCAATCTTTTGCCTCTGTTTTCACTGGGTTTTATTGCCACTTTTTTTTTTTTTACCCAAATCAATAATAACGGTAATACAGCATATTCCCCCTATTGCTTATATGTAAACATATTTTAAAAGCCTCCACTGATCTATGCCACGTGTTTCACTACAGAGAAGTTCCCAAAGGGATTAAAACAAGAAAATACAACTTTTCAAATTATGAAATACAGATTTCCTCAACAGCTTAAAGAGCTACTGTGAAAAATCTCAGTACAAAGCTATACCTTAACATTCAGCAAGTTCTCTGCCTTTCCAAAATCTCCTCACAGCCTCCTTGCAGGCTTCACAGACACACAAGTTGACATACATGCCATACCACATTGTTTCATCAGAAAGCAAAAGGGATTTGGACACCGTGGGAGAAAGATTTTATACAATACAGTATCATTGGAAATGTGTGATCTCTGCCCTCACCCCTCATGTTCTGCTAAAATATAAGCACCTGTCTGCTTCAGCAGAACAGGCCATCAGATGAGCTGCTGGCACCCTACCATTCCTCACCTGCAATGTTGACTGATTTTGTAACTAGCTCATTGCACTGTACCAAATTATAAGAAACTATTCTCTAATGAATTAAGAAAGCTGCTACATATAAAGAAAAAAAGAAAAAAATGAGACTTAGTAACAGCATTTCACTCCTGCAGCATTTGTGTGATTGCTGCTGGAGGAAGAACCTCATTTCTAGATGTAGTCCATAGGCTATTCTACAGGAAAAGTACCTTCTGTCTGAATCAAAGGAGATTTATTTTATTTTATGATATGGAAACTTATGTAAGTAATACAGAGAATGACAGCAGCTGAAGTGATTGCCTGAGGATCTGTGATATAGAGGATTTCTCAGTTAAAAACATGAAATATCAGTCAATGATACTGGGTTTAAGATGAAACAGAACTTTCCTGGAATCCACAGTACTGTGGTGTTAACAGACTGGAGAGCTAAGCTCCATATTCTTTCACTTGCTCTTTGCTTACTGGAAAACTAAAACCTCTTGGAAACTGTTTCTAGGACAAGAATGCTCCACATGTATGTATCCATAGCTAAGGCACCCACCGATGATGTTTACAAATGAATCACCCAATTCATCAATTCTGTGGAAGTATCCCTTGACAGATACTTAGAGGAAAGCAGGCCCATATAGTTAGACATGAGACTGAGGCCACAAGCACGAACAAATCCTCCTGTTCATCTTCACAAATAACACTGCACAAGCCGAAGCCTGGAAATAGGAATGAAGGTGTACTTCTGTGTTGGTGAGGAAGTTGCACCTGGCAATGAGAACATAAGGAATAGTTTTGCTGGGGGACAGTGGCTGACCCACTGTCTACGACATGGCAAGAAATCCCTGCTTTGGGATTCTACTGGAACAGAAATCACCAAACAACGCTGTGCATACAGATCTGAAAGTTCATAGCTTTAACATGGGAACATACACGATCTTTGAGGAAATACTTGTTTTTCTTCCTTTTATTTTTGTGAGGCCTTTCCTTTAATCAAAGAGTTAATAAAAGATTTTCATGTAATAAAAGAAATCTTCCAAGGATATGGTGAGGATTAAATAATGCTAGCAGGGTATTTAGGCTTTTCAGATTAAAATAACTACAGAAGAGCAAAGCATTCTTATCTATTATTAGTATAACAGCAACTGTATCCATCTCCCAAGCACCTTCCTCTGAAATGCTGTGACCATCCTGCTTCTACTAACTGAGAATCTTCAGACAATCAGCACAAATATTCAGCATATAGATTCCTCTTTTTCTCCTTTATCACCCTTTAAAACAGGGTCTCACTAGAAGTCACTTGCGCTAGAGCTTTGCATGTTAGAAGGAGAATGGAAATTCATTAGAGCACTGATGTCAGTCTCCTTGCAACGTTTAGAAACGTCCAGTAGATGGCAGCAAATGGCACTCCAGGGAGTCAGATGCCCCGAAGGGGAAAGCCTGCGAGCTGCTCGGTGCTAGCAATTACAGGAGTTTGTCCTCCTACCCATTATGAACCAAACTCATTTATTTTGCTCTTTGCAGAGAGAACAAAGCCATACAAGATTTTCACAGTGTTGTACTCAACCAGCGCAGAACACGGTAAAAATTTAGTAGCCCCTTAAAGTATCTTGTCACTTTCATATAATTTATAATTATTTGAATCATTTATTTCCCCCAAATTAAAGCTATTGCTATAGGCCCCATTGCATAAATCAAGACAGCCACTAAAAATAGTTTCTGGAGGAGAGCAATTTGTTATGAAATGAAGGTCAATCTCATTAGATCACTGTAGCAGGTATCCTAATAACATCCTGGTAGAAACGAGGTATCTCATTACAGAAGTTGTATTTTGTTTGAAATATTAGGTCATCATTAAGTGAGCACTAAAATACACGTAATATTGGATGACATAAATTATTTCCCTGAAAAATTGGCCTGCGGCACTGCACAAAGCTCAACATTTTTCTGTTTTTTTTTCTAGCTGGATTCACCCACTTGACACCAGATTGTTTTGTTGCTCCTTCTGGATACTGAGCCCCACTTGGCTTAATTATACAGAGTGCTGCTTTCAGAGTATGACTCGGCAAACTACAGCTGGTAAGGAAGAGGTTTAATTTACCTTAATTTAATTTAAATAGTTGAGGAGGACTAAGCATCTGTCAGCTGGGAAAAAAACACTGTAAGGGAAAAGAGACATTCACAGTGTAAAGAAGCAAATGCTGGTTTTGTAAGCAATGTTTACAAGTTACTGTCCCTTTAATTATCCTGCCCACTTGGAAAGCACCAAGAGGATTTTATTCCGGAACTTTCACTGTACCGGAAAACCACAGCTGACTGTAAGGGTATATTCAAACACTTCTCCAGAGCTACATCACAGCACTTAACACCTGGCAGGACTCTGCTGGGTGCCTGCTCCAAGCCAGCCAGCAGTAACCAGAGGGATAACACAAAGATAACATAAAGATAGGTTCTCTATCCATGGAGCATTGCTTTAATTTCAATACTCTCTTCCCTCTCAGTGCAACAGGATTACCCATCAGTAAACTGCAAAGATCTTTGGGAAAAGGTGTGTGTAGAAACACAGATGCTAAATCTTGGAGCAGCTCTTTTCAACCACAGACGGCACCGAGAGAACTGTTTGGAAGGGGTGTGCTGCAAAAGCAAAGCCAGCCCAGCTAACCAGTTTGACACTGCAGCTTGTTTTTAAGGGAAAGGTTTTTATATTTTACAAGATTCATCAATTTTCCAAACAAGTAATAGGATAGAGCAATACCAGATAAAAGGATTAAATATTGTAATGATATTTTCTGCAAAACCACTTCAGCTGCAGATTACGCAATGAACTCTGACAATGGAACTTAAGTGTCCTAGGCAGGGAGGCCCCACAGCACCTCCTGGAGTCACCTGGGGGCTGTCTGCTGTGTATTCCCCAAGTCCCTGAGTCACCCAAGCCATGCCCCCAAGGCATGTCACCACATCCCCAACATGAAGGCACACCCATCACGTAATGGGGACGCAGGGACGTGCGCGCTGGATGATGTGCCCAGGCCAAAGTGTAAAGGAAGCCTATTTATCTGATCTGTCTTTCTGCCTGTCACTGACTTACTGCCTTATCATAACATTGGCTTTAAAATCTCCTGTTTTCTATGTGAAATACACATAGAGGACACAAAATACAGTCTTAGTAGGTAAAACACAAACTTAAATAGCTGGGGTGACTTGTGAATTGGCATGAACTAGATGCTGGAGAAGGGAAAAGGCAACACAGATGTACAGAGCATGTGCAGGAAACAGGCACAGCACAGCACGAAGAGATCAAGAGCCTACAGGGGTTTATCTTAGCAGCTGACATTTGAATGGAAAAAAAAAACCAGTAAGTGATGATGATTGATATTATATCTGTTTACAGCATGTTTCATTTGTAATACTGGAACTGGGATGAAAGACTGTTAGTCTTTCACCATTCTTGTGGGACATGTGGCTTTAGTTAGCAGCAATAACTGCACTGGAACAATAAGAAATCACACATACCTTTGGCTCAGAACTGCAGGGAACAGTAAGAGTTCAAAGATTATTAATAGAGTTCATGTGGCCAAGCAGCTAAACTGCTTCTCTATGACTAATACACGGGGAGAGGTCCCTCCAGGATGTGATCTATTTCATCTTCTGCACCTTCTTCAGGATGGGATGAACCATCCTTTCAATTTCTACTGGTTACATAAGCAACTTGGGGAGGGAGCTTACACTCTCAGTCAACATGAGACAAGCTGGAGAACATCAGGTAAGGGGAAACACATTGCAGGAGTCTCAGGTGCTTGGAGTGTGAAGTCTGAGTAGCACTGTTGCAGAAAGCAATTACACAACCCACACCTGCCCACTGTACATTTCTGCCTATGCATGGCCCTCACAGGGGGGTTGGTGCATAGAGTCTTGGAGACCATCCACTGAACAGACTGGGGAATGCTCCAGGTTAAAAAATACAGCTTTCCTTTCCCTGAATTATTTTTCTTTTACCATAATCTGCTCCTTCCTCTTGTTTCCATGGTTACATGAATATTTATGCTGGTACCTTTGTTACTGCCATGTGAAGATGAGTAAAGGAGAAGGGAGAAGCCAACAGAAGGCTTGCTGAAGCCAGCACTGCTGCAGAAAGGTACATTTTATCTAACCATGGTCTGAAGTTTCAGAAATCTTTCCTTGGCAACACAAACCTTCCCTTGATTTACGAAGTTCCCATCCCCCAGCCACTTCTTCAGTGGCACAGAGCTGTTTGTGAGTAAAACAGCATCACCCTCTCTTCAAATAATTGCATTGGCCCAGCTGGCAAGGAAGGAAGGCAGCAGACGGAGAGGAGCGCATGCCTGCAGGTGTGGAGACAGAAGAGCTGTGTTAGCAGCCTCTGCTGCCAAAGGCCAAGTAATGTTACACTGAAGCCATTTTCCAGGACGTAGACCTTGAAAAGTGAACTGATTGGAGGTGGCAAAGAGCTCAGGTAGAAAATGTAAAGGAGAGAGAGAAGGGAGAAAGTACTACTGTAGTTTGGTGGAAAAGACTTCAAAGAACAGAATGGACAGTGCCATGATTTCTCCCTTATTTCACAGCATGAAATGGATGAACTACTCAGATTCAGTTGCTCTCCAGCATCAGAATGCACTTCGAGGCCAAGCTACACCTACTTAATAAAATCAACGTTAATGTACTTGGGTAAGCTGCCAATAGCAGTGACATGTTTCTAAATGGAATCTTTAAATGGAATCTTTTCATATCTTGCTTTCCAGACTTCTGCACGACTTCTTTGGATCTATATGCAGAATTGTTTCAAATTCTGTCTTCCTATGGTGCTGCTCAAACCTGAAACATCTCCCTCTAACATGCCAACACAATGACTGGTATCAGATGTGTGTTAGAATAAACAAATTACAGCACATAAGCATTTGCATGCCATCCAATGTATTTGAACAAGGGCACACCTTTTAGTCGTGAACAGTGTTCCTGGTTCCTTCTACATCCCTTCTAGGGCAATAAAATGCACCTTTCTTCCTACATTTGATCACTGCCTGAAAGCTCACAGTGTGCAAGTCCATCACAAGTGAAAAAATGAATTGAATGACTCCTGTGACATCACTTACTACCAGTGAAGGGCAATTAATAGACTGTAAGACATGACTGGCATTCCTGGTAGCCACAAAATCGGGTACGTAATCAAACTCTTCTGCTTCAGAAGACATGAAAAGACAGAATTTCAGCATTGCTGTCCTCCCATCTTAACACTGACAGTACCAGTTCCCACCTCTATTCACTGGTTTACAATGCATTTTTACTACAGATCTTTCAATTTTCATGAACTTTTTCAGGTTCTTACACACTTCAAAGTATTGAAGAAGCTTTGATTATCTCCTCAGAAGCTGATAAAAATCATGACATTCTTGTATGTCACCTAATTCAGTCAAATGGAGTTAAGTCATTTCTATTATATTTACTATATCGTTTGTCTCAAAAGAAAGAAAACAGCATTACTTTGCTAATGCATGCCTGCAAGTGCATATGTCACTGCTGGGAAATTGTCTACATGCCTGTCTCGATCAGTGATTTTTAACAGTCTAGATTCAATTGCATCAGTGCAAAGTGCACTGTACCCACAGAATTTAACTGCCAGCGCTTCTATAAAAAAAGAGAGTTGCATCAGGCATAATTACACTTAAGGGCAAATTACACCACACTCATCTCTGCCTGCACATTTGTCTGCAAAAGAACTTCTCACAGCACTTACCTTGCCCAGCCACTCAGCCAACTACACACTTCTGAAAACATTGCTACGATGATGGTCACAAGCCGACTGTTGTGAAATGCTCAATAAATGGACTTTGAAGAGTTTCAGAGAGGCTTAAACTGTATGGAAGACAAAAGCACATCTCAGCAGTCAAGCTACCTGTCCACATCAAGAAAGGTGGAGAAGATCTAAGCAGCAAGGCTGTGCCGGTGACAGTATAGTGCAATTCTTTCAAGCCAGCTACTGAAATGGCAGCCAGTTTTCAAACGACTTGTTACAACCTGCCTCCAACATATCTTGCTCCCTGCTGTCCTGGTCTGTAATACCTACGATCAGTTCAGCAAGCTGTCCCTCCTCCTCCACCTGTGGAGGCAGAGAGCTAGAGTTGTGTGCCTCTATTCCCATGTACAGAGGAAGACCAATTTCTGATGGTGTCCTACTTCTGGTCCCATCTTTCCTCCAGATGCCACTTGATTGGCACATCCTGCTTGGTGTGAGATACTAGCACAAGCACATACCAAAGACAGCCTTTGAATTTCAAACTACAGGGAATGGTGATACTCTGAAGTTTTGCATTTGTTCTCCAAAAAAACAAGAGTATTTCACTGCACAGGAGTTTCCTGACAAAGACCTCACACTGGCAGTCGCTATCAGCTATCCTTCTATGCACAAGAACAGTGTGACAGCACTGTAAAGAAGAATGCCAGGCACCCCTATATTTACTTTTGTACAGGAAACATATTTAAAGATAAGCTTGGCATTTATCCTTTTTTTGATGCTTGATGTTGCCATCCCAGGCAGTGCGAGTCCAGCTCACGCGGTCTCTGCCCATTCAAAAGAGAAACTGCAATCTGCATTGCTGCTCCTCTTCATCCTCCCCATGAGCTCCTTTTGTTCCCCATGTACGTACAACAGCAACCCCACCACAGGCCCTCACATAACACCACTTTTCTCCTGTCCAGGAATGAAGTCCTAGATCTTTTTCAGCATACTCATTTCCCAGAGCTAGACATGAAAAAGAAACTGACACAGGTTTACTGAACAGCAAGTCCTATGGATCTGTAACACCGTAGAGAAAATTAACACAGAAAATCAGGTCAGGCTGTTTGAAGCTTCAACAGTGAAACTGAGTGAGAGCATTGTTGTACTGAAATCTTTGAATTTTAAGTGTCATCATTAATTCTGTACGGTTTTTTTCTTCTGTCCAACTAATCCTAGAAAGGCTTTTATTTCCATCAGCTCTTCATGGTGTTTTTGATAGTATATCCTACATATGCTTTTAAAAGTACCATAGGACACACAACTATCACATATAAACAGCACAATAAAAAGCAGAAATTACAAGACATGATCACACCATAAATGCAAGAAATTCATTGCAAAACCAGAATAATAGTGCAACCAAATTTGAGCATATCTCCTGTGTATATAAATTAATTTTTAGAGACAGAAAATGCTCTGATAAAACTTGCAAGATTGGGAAGTTCATCCAAGAGCAAATAAGGACTTGAAAAGAAAGCTGAAAAAAGACTTACTATCTCCATGGTATCGAGGAACTGGTTCTGGATATAACTTCTCATAATTGTAGGAGGAAAAAAAACCTAACTTTGCTACCATGGAAACAGAACAGTGCATGTAACTGGTTATTACTTGTCTCCCTCTGCAAGACTGATCCCTAAAATGTTAAGGCCCTTAGTAACGTGGGTAATTTCTCTTCCACCTGAGAAGTAAATCTGCTACGAAAGGAACAAGGGGAAGTATTCAGCGAGCTCTCCAAGCATGGAGAGAACAGCTCGGGAATGACAGGTATTTCTGGGAGAAGTGGAGGATTACAGAGAGGAGAACAGAAGGGAAGGGAATAAAAGAAAGATCAAGAAGGAAGGTACCACAGTTCCAGAAGAAATGGGGGAGGAGGTGTTTGCGTTAATGAGTGAGATAGCAAACAAGGCTGTGGCAATGAGTGGCCTGGTCGTGCTAAAGAGAACCTGCTAAGTAAACAGCAGCACATATTAGATGGACATTACCTTGCCCCAGCTCCCAGGGCTCAGGTGCAGCCTCAGAGAAAGGGCATCTTACGGAATTTGCACATCCTCTCATCATTCCTTATTTTTCCTTTGTTCGTTTTCTGGAAAATTCCACTCTGGCTGAGTCAAAAATGTTCTAAAAATTACCAGTGTGTGCACCTTCCTCGCTGTTTGCTCAGTTGTGCACCAGAAGTCATGTTCTTTCCTTGCATCAGAAGCTTTACCTCTTCCTGCCAGAGAAATGCCCTGTCTGCAAAATCCAGGACATTCTCCGCATTCACACTTGAGCTCCTTTGGGCCTGCCCTGCCTTGGGGCACACGTAGCACTGTCACTGAGGGCTGGTAACACAGGTTTAGTTTCTCGTAAAATTTATCGGTGTACACAGAGAGCTCCTCACAGAAGCTGCTGACAGTGGGTCAGCAAGGTGCCTCAGCCAGCAGGGCCCTGGTGGCTGTCACCAGGAGCTGTGTCCCAGGCGGGTGACAGAGCCCTGTCACCTTTCTGTGGCTGAGGTGATCACTGAGTGGGGTTTTGTTTGGGTTTGTTTCCCTCACGATCTAAACATCCACTGAAAGAAGTCGTTAACTGCAGTAGAGGGGACTTCCAAGGACCACTTCGGTGTAAACTGAGGCCCAGCCCAGGCTGGGGGCATCCCGTTTCCACACAGCTGCAGCCCCAGCGCCGCTGCGGGCAGTGCTAGGCCCCGGAGACCGCAGTAACCACCCCCGCCTCAACCCGGCCTCGCGCGCGCTCTCGCGGCCTCCCCCGCAGCGGTCCCTTTAAGGAGCAGCCGTTCGCCATTTCAGGTTCCCCCGCCCCCTGCGCCACGTGACGCGGGCGGCCGCCATCTTAGGCTCCCCGCGCCGGCGCCTCAGCTCGTGCGTGTCACGTGGGGCGGGGCCGGCGACGGAGCGGCGTTGAGGGGAGGGGAGCGGAGCGGAGCGGAGCCGCGCGGCCGGAGGCTGAGGGGCGGCGGCAGCGGGCGCGATGGGGCAGTGCGGCATCACCTCCTCCAAAACCGTCCTGGTCTTCCTCAACCTCATCTTCTGGGTGAGCCCGGGGGCGGCTGGGGAGGGCTGGGGGCCGTGGCGCCGTGTGGGAGGGCCT